>JBBBDQ010001416.1:215000-270000 GCA_037127315.1 Ascarosepion bandense | reverse complement strand
CCTACATAAGATGTATTTCATTTGTACATTTGAGTACATGTACCATATTTTTTGAGTTGCAATTGATTTTCTTTATTGTGAATGTCTTTATGGGGTTTTTAATAGTGTATGTGTTTCCTTCTATAATGATATCACAAACCACACATCTTCATTTGTTACATTGTGTAACCTCCTGTATCGTGTGTTGGTTAAATTTAGATGAGGTTAATGTGTGCTTCAGATGTTTTTGGTTGGCGTTTGATTGTATTCCCTTGTATGGATAATGGTTATTAAATACGTTTTGTTATGTAGGTGGTATCTGTAATGGTTGGCTTTGTGGATGCGTGAGTATTTAATCTTATGTCTGGTTGCGTTGTAGTGTGATTGTGTATTCTGAGAATTTATTTGTGTATTGTTAAGTGTATATCGTAATTGGATATGTGGGTGTGCATGTGCATGGTAGTATGTAACTGGGTTTTACCTAGCGGGTTTGTTTGTGTGTGGTGATATATATTGAGATTGTTGTTTCTGATAAGTTGTTGTTACTGAATTTGCTGATGTCGTATATAGTTGTTTTGTGTTGTGTAGTGGGCTTTCTTGTTAGTTTGATTCGTGTTTCTTAGTTCTATCTCATTATCCAATTTTTTTTCTAGTAATGTTTTTAATCAGGTTCTGTTTCTTTCCAAAATATTCCGAGATTTTTCTTCCTTTTCATGGCATTTTGATTCCCATAATTCTAATAGTAATTGGTAGTTTTCTTTGTAACATAGTTCTTTGATTTTTGACAATAGTTTATTGTCAGTCTCGGTGTATTTTTTCGTGAAGTGCATCACGGTGTGACAAAATGTAACAAAAAAAAAATACGCGGGGTTTATAATAAAAGAAACGCCTAAACTTTTAAAAATCCAACAAAGACATTTAAAATTTTGAACTGCAACTCCAAAAATGTGGTATATGCACTCGAGTGCACAAAATATAATAAACCTTATGTAAGGATCAGCGAAGCATCAAATAACAGATTTGCACTTCACAAAAGCAACATCAAATTATCAAACAACAGAAAAATCTTTGTTTCACAACACATATTTCAATGCAATCAAGGTAAATTTAAAATTGTGCCATCATATCAGACAGAAAACTATTTTGACATAATGAAACATAAAAAACATCATAAAAACATTTTAACCAGCACTTAATAGATCATAGCCCTCCACGAACACACGGACACACAACACGAGCATAGAATGACAAGATACACTAGTCGAACCGTGTGTGATCACACACACACACACACACACACACACACACAATTATGTACACATACTAGGAAAAACGAACACAATGACGCACAAAGGAAATCCTACATAACATAGGAAGTGTATATATATATATATATATATATATATATATGTATGTATGTATCTATGTATATATAAATAATAGAAAAAAACAAAAAATAAAATCAAAACCTAACTTCGTCCGATATTTGACACATCCTAAATTATTTTATTACCCCTTAAAGCGTAAAGAGATTTCTTCACAATTACATGAAAATTAGAACTACTACCACACACAAACAAAACGATGACTGACAAAGACTCTCTGCCTAAAGAAGGCCGTGAGACCAGAAACACGTGTAGCAGAATATAAAATATAAAGAATAAAATATAATATATTTTATAAAAGAACACTTGCGGGTACTATTTTTATTTAAACATGTATGTAACATCCCCATATATATATATATATATATATATATATATATATATATATATATACTAAAAATCTGCCTTCTTCTACCGTGCGCCCATGGCCCAGAGGTAGAATCGCCGACTGACGCCACTTCGGTCGGATTTCAATCCTGGGTTAAAAGCAATCGGAGTCTAACCGTACTGATGAGCTGTGATACAGCGAAACAGATCTGTCTATGGATGACTATTTACGCTTTCACACACTGATTGAGCATTCTAGAAGAATGGCAGACTTTGAAAAACAGTAGCTACCCCGGCATGTACGCATCGCGCATTCACTAATGAATTAGAGCACTCTGGCTATTGGGCGTGTATAATGATAATATACATGCTAAAAAGGCTGTCTTCGACCGTACGCCCATGGCCCAGAGGTAGAATCGCCGACTGACGTCACTTCGGTCGGGTTTCAATCCTGGGTTAAAAGCAATCGGAGTTTAACAGTACTGATGAGCTGTGATACAGCGAAACAGATCTAGCTGCGGATGACTATATATATATATAAATCCAGGTAAAGAGAACCCAAGTTTTTACGATATTAAGTTCCATGGCATTGATTTCTTAATAAAGAGTGCCCAATACAATAAATGTGGTAGAGCATAATCTAAATCTAAAACTTATACATCAATGGAACTTTGTCTCTGTGTGTGTGTGTGTGTGTGTGTCCGTTACCTATAGACTCCGAAACGACTGAGCCGATTTTCTTGAAAATTTACACAGTTGTACTATAAGCGTCTGCGATTGTGCTTAGCTAGGTTTTGTGTCGAGGTACCCCGGATAAATATTGAAAATCGATAATCGAAAAAATCGGGTTACAGAAGGAGTGGTCCGATTTTAATCAAATTTGATACACTCATAGACAAAGACATAAGAAACGATATTCAGAATTTTCAAGGTTGCAGTTTTTACAATAGTGCAGGAAATCGATAATATATATATATATATATATATATATATATATATATATATATAAATAAAGCCAAGATGTTTGTGTGTGTTTATCTGCTTGTATGTCTGTATTTTTTCAGAACTTTTATTTTAGATTTTCTTCGGGTTTGGCTCTAAATAGGTATAATTGTAGTTCTTAGTCTCAACCATCATACCATTTACTTAGAGGACTAATTTAGCCTTCAAAATTCAGTTTACGACGAAAAAAACTTATTTGATATCGAAACCAAGAAATCAAAATTTGACTTATATCCATTCATTTTTCTTTCAATCTACGGTTTCGCTTTAATTGGAAACAAGTATTGCTTTTTAGTCTTTCGTGTCAACGTCCAAAGAGTCTGAGCTCCAGGACCATGGATTAGTTTTAAAGCTTTCATTACACCCGAGCAACGCCGGGCTATACTGCTAGTATAATCATATAATTATGAATTAAAAGTATGCATTCACTTACGCACAAATACCCATGGGAAAAGTATTAATCCGTCTCTTCCCTCCAGTTATGGGTTAAGTAACAGGACAGACAGTGTTCTATAGCCTTGGCTGGCAACCAGTCTACCGCAGAAAGCAATGGCAAACAACTGCACTGTCAATCATGTCTCTTTCGAGACACGATCACCTTAGCGTGTTTCACGTATGACACTTAACTGCCTGACTTTTAATGATGTATTCACTCTTCAAGAACCTTACTTATCTGCTGCTGCTGCTGCTGCTGCTGCTTCGCATGTTTTTTGGGGTTTTACAAGAATGTTGTTGTAACTTGATACCTCTCTGTGTGAGTGAATCTTTTCTTTGCAGAAAAATGTCAATTTTTTTAAATGGTATACGTAGCTAATTTATAATATAATTATATATATATATATATTACCGGTAATAACAATTAGGCCACTTCAGTGTCTTAAAAATGATGTATTTCATACCATATTTTTGTATATATTGTCAATTGAATTGTTGTAAATAAAAATAGAATGGTTCTTTTGCTAATACTGCACAATAACATGTGCATCAAATGAATTTATAAATATTAAATAATTACCTATATGGCAGTTTCATCAATGAAAGAATGAAAACAACTTTAGGGTGATTCGGAAGAGCTTATATTTGCTTCCTTGCCTTGTAAAATCTTGCAAAGTGAAAATAACAAAAGGACCATTCTATTTTCATTTATAATTAACCACTTGGAAAAAAATACTAATAGTATGAAATACATCATTTCTTTGAAAAACTGGGGTGGCCTAATAATTATGGCCGGTGGTGTATATATATATATATATATATATATATATATAGATAGATAGATAGATAGATAGATAGATAGATAGATATAGCAAATCTACAGGTTGCGATGGCTAAATTGTCGCTATTGTAAAATTTTGCAAAGTAATAATAACAAAAGAACCATTCTATTTTCATTTAGAATTATCCACTTAAATATAGTATGAAATACATAATTTCTTTTAAAAAACTGTGCTGGCTTAATAATAGTATATATATATATATATATATATATATATATATATATATATATATACGAGATTATAATTATACTCCTGTCGAAAACCTTCCTCGAAAACTTTCGACGGAAGGAAAAAAATGTTTTAAAAAAAAGAAAGAGCTTAGTACATGAACGTCAGTCAAAAGTGTATGGACCGAGATCAGCTCGAAGCCCAATTAAAAAAAACCCCGATATATGTAATCATCTAACAGAAAGTGTTGAATATAGATGTAGAGCGAAATAAATAGATAAAACCTAATGAGCCAGACAAACCTACCTAGGTTTCACCGAAACTGATCCTCTGTGTGCATTTACATACATAAAATCAAACCTGTTTTGAAATGAGTTAAATAAGTTATTGGTTTGTTGATTAGGTTTAGATCTGATCGACATCTAGGAGTTATTTAATGGCGAAATCTAAATATTTTGAAAAAAATTATGACTTCAGTGAAAATATTTTTTTAAACTACAGATAAAATTTATTGTTTTTAATTCTGCTATAAAATACTTTGTTGGCTCATTTAACTTTAAAAATATATTTCTGATATTTTTAGCATAAACATGTAGTTTCATACTTTCATCGTGTTTTATTTGTTTGGGTGTTCAGTAGAGAAGAGAGGATTTGGAAACATTAGTAAATATTATAGTAATAAATCTACCATCCACCCGTGCATTGAATACTGCTGCCATATCTGGTCGGGTGCCCCTGCTATTCACCTCGGGCTTCTCGATAAGGTTCAGAGGAGGGTCTGTAATATGATAGATACCGACTTGGCAGACCGCCTGCAGTCTCTCTCCCACCGGCGCGACGTGGCTTCCCTGTGTCTCTTCTATAAATAATTTCACGGCTTCTGCTCCGATGAACTTAGATCACTGGTGCCTCCTAAATACGAATTTGCACGAGATACTAGATTAGCAACTAGATCCCACCCTTTTACAGTGAAACCGATAAAATGCAACCGCAACTTCTACTCCAACAGTTTATTTCCTCGCACTTCCCGACTGTGGAATTCCCTTCCACAAGATTGCCTCCCCCGACGACTACAATCTCCAGGAGTTTAAATGTAAGGTCAATAGACACCTCCTAACACACTAACCTGCTTCCATTTTATCAAACACTCTTCCCATCTGCCCAACCCTCATCCTCGGTATCCTTACTCATCTGTCACCTTCCTCCTGACATTCCCTATGTCTAACCAGTCCTTCTCTTTACCTTCCCCTATGTAGCCCCATGCGCAATAGTGGCAGTGGAATGCCTTGCTTGGGGTGAGATGATTAAAAACAAAAAAGAAAAAAAAGTAGGTAAGAGGTGTTTCAACACTATTTTTTAAAATAGAACTTGCATAAAAAAACATCACCGAATTTTAATCGTCCTCATGCGATGGAAAATCTTGTTACCACTGGGATTAGTTAAAATCTTTTTCAAAAGGTCAAATAGGGATAACCAAAAATGTATTACATAAGATAAAAATAGTATTACCAGATAGAAAAAATTCATTACACACAAAAAAGAATACTGAACTCTTACGTAATATCTGTCCGTTTATATGGCACTGAATGCTGAAAAACTTTCTCAAAATTGAAGAAGAGACAAGTGTGGTTCTCCAGAAGGATTTTCGGATAACCATGGACCGAACATGTGATCAATGACGAGGTTTTACAAAATAAAAATATATAAAAATAAAAAAGGAAATTTATATTTGATATTAGGAAGAGACATTTGATATTTCTGGGGCGTATATTGAAGAAGGAGATCTTGGAAAATCTGATACTCACAGGACAAATTTCGGGCAAGATGCACAGAAGGAAACTGAACATAGCTTTCTTTCACGGCTTCTGCTCCTAGGAACTTAGCTCACTGGTGCCTCCTATATATAAAGTTACTCGATTAGCAACTAGGTCCCACCCTTTTACTGTGAAACCAATAAATTGTAAACTCAAATTCTACTCATGCAGGTTCTCTTCTCGCACTTCCCGCCTGTGGAATTCCCTTCCATTTACTTGCTTTCCTGACAGCTATAATCTCTAAGAATTTAAATGTAAAGTCAACAGTCATCTTCTATCTCACTAACCTGCATCCTCTCTCTCATGCTACCATCTCCGTCTATTTCACTCTCATCAGTATTATCATCCTTCTCTTACCCACTTCCTAGTACCCCCTATAATCTGTCACTCTTTCTCATAACTTTCCTCCTATGTAACCCACTGCAAAACAGTGGCAATAAAATGCCATACTTGGGGCGATATGATTATTAAAAAAAATCTATATTATTATAATGTGGTTATAAAGTGGGGGATCAATTCTGCATTATAATCAATATATAAACTGATCACTCACTTTATAGTCACAATTATCCTTCTCTTACCCACTTCCTAACACCTCCTATAACTTGTCACACTTTAACTTTCCTCCTATATAACCCCCTGCGAAACAGTAGCAATAAATGCCTTGCTTGGGGCGATATGATTATTAAAAAAATAAATAAATAAAAGCCGATGAATAAATAGATGGCAGGACGGGGTTTAGTAAAATATAGTAAAAAAAAAAAATTACAAATGACAGGGCATCGTGGAGAGTCATGAACACCTACGTCTTGAAGGGACATGGTACATAAAGAAGAAACAAGAATTTCCAATCAGCGCAGAATCGAGAAGTGTAACCAATTCCTAGATTTAAAAATAGAAACAAAGTCATTATCCATTCTTTTCTTTTCTAGTTATTCTTTCATTTAATTTTAAAATTTATTTTTATGGAGTTTGTCTGCCTTTTATGATTTGTTAAAATGTCTTAATTCATTTTGCTTTGTGAAATGAATTATCGTGACCATTTTAACGATTCGCCTATGACGTTTACGTTACGTTTTCGTTGCGGGGATGGTGCAGATAAATTTCTCACAAGATCAGAGCTAGAATACTGCAGATGACTTTCTCAACGTTGTGATCCGTCCGGCTTGAGGCGCGAATCTCTCAAAAATTGATTTAGAATCAAACTTAATGTCTTTGGCTATAACGCAGTAATCAAATTACTTCACATTCAACATGGCGGAAAGGACATATGATTGACTCATTTCGCTTGTTGCTCGATTTAATGACGTCTTGGTTAAAAAGGTGGGGAGTAGAAAGACGATCGTCTCTTTCGTTTTTCGTTACATTTTTTTTTTCGTTTTATCTCTCAGTTATTGTATTGTCTAAATCACGACATTACTCATTTTATTACTTTCTATCGATTATAAGTTTTATTTCTTAATGCCATATCGCATTGAAACATTGGTTCCTGTACGATCACCGTAGTTAAGCACCCTCGAACCTGGGCAGTACCGCTTGGAAATACTAGGTTCTGTAAGCTTGGGTGTGTGGCTGGTGTAATTCATAATGAACAGGATTTGTTAACTGGAGAGGTGAGTTCCAATTTCAGTCAGGTTCATTATATTCACTTATGAAAAAAAAAAACCTTTTGGAAAGAAAACTAATCCAATTATTCTCCCTTAAGCTATGGATTAATTAGTAAAACTTGTATCACTAAACTATTATTATCTCTAAAATTAAAATTACGTGCAGAAAATATTTAAATGTAGGCATTAAATAAAAAAAATACATTGATAAGCCGTTAAACAAAACTAATCAACAAAATTAAATAAAATATTTAGATTTCGGCATTAAAAACCCATAGATATTTATAAGCTGCTTAACAAAAAAAACAAAAAAACAAAAAAAACTTTCATCTTATATAATGGCTTTCCGAACGGATCTGACGGTAACAGTACGTTGTTAACTCGCAACACAATTTCGTATAGTATAGTATAGTATAATATAGTATAGTATAGTATAGTATAGTAAGTATATGCTGTTTTCGATAGGAGAATCGTTACCTTTTTCTACAGAAACGCACCTCCCCAAGAAATAATATTTTTATAATAATCGAGAGACTACTCTTTGGCGGAGATTCGTTTGCGTCACTTTTCATGTCGGAAGCAGAGACTTGGACAAAAGAGAGCTTGATAACGAATGATCGCTGTAAGCTTGTTAACGGAATTTACCACCTTCTCACCAAGGCGGATATGACACAAGGTCAATAAATGTTGGAAATCTGAGCCCTTAAACTCAACCAGAAATATTCCGTAGAGCCAGCTTAAGACTGGGTCAACACTTGTTTTTTCAGCAAAAAAGAGGCTATACCTTTCGGCAGAGCCTCGTTTGGATCACTCTCTGCTCTGAAACAGAGACGTGAACAAGAAAGAACTTTATAACGAATGATCACTATAAGCTTGTTAACGGTATTTACCACCCTACCACCAAGGCGGATGTGACACAAGGTCAATTAAGGTGACACAAGATCGATTACTGAGTCCTTAACCTCAAACAAAAATATCCCTAGACCTAGCTTAAAGCTGGTTCGGGCTCTTGTTTTTTATTTTTTTATTTTTTTATTATTACCCCAAAAGAGTCTACCTTTCAGGAAAGCCTCTCTCGGGTCCCGCTCTGCTTGGAAGCAAAGAGTTGAACAAGAAACAGATTGAAAACGAATGATCGCTGCCAGCTTATCAACGGTATTTAATACCTTACACCCAAGGCGAACGTGACACAAGGTCAATCAATGTGAGAAATCTGAGTCCTTAAGCTTAACCAAAAACACTGCCGTAGACCCAGCTTAAGGGTGTTTTTTTTTTCACATCAATGAGATTCTACCCTCTCGGAAGCAGAGACTTGAAGAAGCGGGCACTTGGTTTGGTAACGAATAATCGCTATGAGCTCATCAACCAACTCAGATGTCTATCTGGCGCTTTATACTTGTTTTAGTGCCCACCTCCATCGCTTGTGGAATAATTCAGTTTCCTTGTATTATTCCTTTACTGGCGATCAGTGTTCAATCCCGTGGGTCGGCATTTATACTTCCATGACACCCCCACTTTTGAGTTCTCACTTTATTTAACAGAAAATAAATATATTCTATTGCCATGTCCATTTAGAGCTTACCCTTAAGTCTGGAAGAGAAAAGTAGGCTAGGAAATTAATTTGTTCACAGAGAATAAAAGTGACGAGAAAAAAAAAGAGGTAGTGCAGATTTAAATCAATGTGCAGGCTGTATAAACGGGTAGATTTGGAAAAAAGATGAAAATAAATTGAGCTAGAGTAGTATAAACTGGGATAACAGTGGAAAGGTTGGGAAACAAAATCAAAATTTAAATATCAGACCAAGCTGGTTTATTTCGCACACAAGCCATGCGTTACGCAAGCTACACGGGTTCCTTTTTATCCGTGCCTAGCGGAGTGGTTTCTCGTTGTATTTACTAATATTTTATATTCATAATTTACATTTGCCTAGACTCACTGATATTCGAGGTTAGATAGTTCGATCGATTTTGTTATTTAATTGATAATTTTTTTAAATTTTTATTTTAATCATTTCACCCCGAGCAAGGCGGAAACGCCACTGATGTGCAGGGGGCTACATAAATGTAAAAAGATTAATTAGAAAAGAGTGAGGAGTACAAACTAGTTAGAAAGGAACAATACAAAGCTGAGAAAGCAGGTGCGATGACAGATACATAGGTGGAGAGAAAGGGAAGGTTATACAGGGGTGGGGAGAGAGCTAGAGTCCAGTAGTTAGTAGATGGGTATTGACTTTGCATTTAAATTTCTGTAGGTTGTAGCCGTCAGGAAAGCAAGAATACGGGAGCGAGTTCCACAGGCGGGAAGTGCGAGAGAAGAAGCTGCAGGAGTAGAATTGTCGTCTGCATTTGGCTAACCTGACTGTGAATGGGTGGGACCAAGTTGCCAGTCTGGTTGCACGAGTAAACACCTGTTGAGGAGGCATCAGTGACTTAAGTTTGTCTGAGCAGAAGCCATGAAAGTATTTATAGAACAGACAAAGGGAGGCCACATTTCGACGATGGGGAAGTGGCTGCAGTTGAGCCGCCAGATCAGTACCTGTCACATTACAGACTCTCCTTTGGAGCCTGTCAAGAACACTGAGCAGAACGGCAGGGGCACCTGACCATAAATGGCAGCAGTACTCCATGCACGGACGGATGGTTGACTTGTATATATGCAGGATGGATTCAGGTGGAAAAAACATCCTGGATCGACATAGTGACCCAACCTTCTTAGCAGTAGATTTTGCTATGTATTCAATATAGTGGTTCATTTGAAGTCTGAGGACAGGGTAAGTCCGAGGAGGCGTAGTGTCTTACTCTCCGGAAGACGCTTGGTCCATGCTTATGGGAGGCAGGAGAGGTTGTCTGTAATGGTTGACAGACAACAGCTTGGTCTTAGATGAATTGAAGTTGACAAGCCACTTCTTGCCCCAGTTCACCACAGAGTGTAGATCCCGCTCAAGGTCAGCAGCGAGATTATGTCTGTCCGCCACGACAGGTTTCTTACTGGAGCGGGAGTATATTGTAGTGTCATCTGCGTAGATGCCTACTTGGGACTTGATCTCATCTGGGAGGTCGTTGATGAAAATAAGGAAGAGCGTCGGGCCCAGGATAGAGCCCTGTGGGACACCAGCATTCGTGTTGTAGGACGAAGAGGCACGCCCATTCAGAACGACCTTCATTTTGCAGTTATTTAAGAAAGATTGGATTAGGTCAAGCAGGCGACCGGTCATACCATAACCGCGTAGTTTGCATAGGAGGCCAGAGTGCCAAACCCTGTCGAAAGCCTTGGAGATGTCCAGGCAACCGTGCGAGCCTCGTCAGACTCATCAAGGGTCTGGAGCATGTAATCCGTTACGGTTGTTCGCAAGTCGGCCGTGGACCTGGCAAAGCGGAATCCATATTGCCTGTCGGAGAACAGTTTGTGGGCGGTAAGATGATGAACTATTTCAGCATTGATTATAGCCTCGAATACTTTCCCGAATATCGGTAGAAGACTGATAGGGCGATAGTTGGATGGGTCCGAGGGTTCACCACAATTAATGATGTTTTTTTTTTAAATCGTTTCGGTAACGCCATTGATACACAAGGGGATACATAAGAGTAAAAGATTAGATAAGATTAGAGTTACAGGGGATGTCCAAGGAAGGAGCAACAGAAGGATGCGAGAACAGATGTGATGACATGTGCAAAAGTAGAGAGAGAGAAAAATATATAAAGGGTGATGTAGAAAGAACTGCAGTCAACTTGATAAGAGATAGCTATTGACATTGCATTTAAATTCCTGGAGTTTTTAGCCGTCATTAAAGCCAGAATATGGAAGGGAGTTCCACAGGCTGGAAGTCCGAGAAAAGAAGCTGTTGGAGTAGAATTGTTGGTTGCATTTGGTTGATCTAACTGTGAATGGGGGGACCCAGATACCAGTCTGGTTGCATGAGTAAACTCCAGTGGCAGGGGCACCAGTAACCTAAATTCGTCGGAGCAGAACCCATGAAAATATTTATAGAACAGATAGAGGGAAGCCACATCCCGTCGGTGAGAAAGTGGCTGGAGTCGAGCCACCAAGTCGATACCTATCACATTACTGATTCTCCTTTGGAGCCTGTCAAGAACACTGAAATGAACAGCGGTTGGCGCCTGACCATATATGACAGCAGCATTCCATGCACGCACGGCTGGTTGATTTATATATGTGCAAGATGGATTCAGGAGGAAAAAAACTCTTGGCCCGACATAGTGACACTCCCTTTTTAGCAGTGGATTTAGCTATTGACTCAATGTAATGCTTCCACTTGAGATCGCCCGAACTAAAGGCCATAAACATGCTGATTCTATTTTATGCCAGATAACCGTCTGACTATTATTATTATTAAAATTATTATTCACACCACCACCACCACCACCACCACCACCACCAATAATAATAATAATAATAATAATAATGAAGAAATGAGAAACACGTCAGGTAAATCTGTATGTTTCAAGTGTATTACCAAATCTAGATCAGATGATTGAATGTTCTTATTACGACAAAGATGATTCACTTTTATTTAAACCATGTTTGATAATGAATTCCCCCTACCCCAGTAGACTACAGAGTATAAACGAATATCTAGATATTGCTAGAATTCTGAATGCGCTGGGGAACATTACGATGGCGGTAGTACCAATTGCATTTGGAACACTGGGATCAATTACAAAACTTGTACGTTCAGCGTCGCTTAGAATACTCTGACAATATCTCCTGCAGAAAGGTAAGCCTCTCACCCAAAAAGATGCCATCTGTTAGATGGATGCTGTAATACCTACGTTTTGAAAAATAAAAAATCATATTGAACTCAATCATATATATTCACTAGTGAACCGTTGGGCAAAGTGAAAGGATGAAATTCTGTAGACAAGAGCTGGGATTATGGTTTAGGTTTCATCTTATTTTAAGGTAGCTTTGCCTATTAGGATTTCGGTGCTATTTGTTAAACCACTTTACAGGTATTTAATGTTCTACACGTTCTTGATTTTGTCGTCTCCGGAAGATAGCTGTTTGTGTTTAGTTTGTTTTATTTTGTTTTACGGTATATCAACCTCAATGGGTTATTTAATACCGACAAGACTTTACGGTCGGTTAGTATATATAGTGTATGCATTCTTTGTAAAAAAAATCAGTTTGTAGATCAGGTTTGGTTTATTTTGCTTTAAGGCATATTATCCACATTTAGTCATTCAATACCAACAAGAATTTTACGATCGATTCATATGAATAGAATATGTATTCTTTGAAGAAATCGGTCTTTAGATCAGGTTTGGTTTCATTTATTTTGTTTTACGCCATATCATCCACAATTGGTCATTCAATATCGACAAGACTTTTTCGTATCAATAGAGTATGCATTCTTCAAAGAAATCAGTTTGTAGATAAGCTTTCATTGACGTATTTTCGTAAAGAGATTTTTTGTCGAGAGTCATATATATTGCTGTGAATAATATTTTTTTCTGTAAAAATGTATTTTTATATTTTCATAGTATTTTTGACCCCATATTGGCTGTTAACTATTTGCCTATAACTTGAAGTTAGAACCAGGCTGTACAAATGGGAACAACGGCAATTAAGAGGTGTCTCCACGTTTGTCAACACCTCCGATCTGGGTCATTGCTGCCAGATGTAGTTCATACGTTGTCTAGGAATACCATAGACAGAAAACATGCGTAATGTGAACAAATGAAAACTAAAATATATATGTAAATTCCGAAAAAGAAAATATACATTTCTGGGACATATTGGAAAAGACAGTTTGCAGAATTTATCTTTCATGGAGAGGAATGAATGGGTAGGACAAGGATAAATAGCATTGGTAAAGAATGAAATGTTAGATACACAAAAAGAGGAAGTTATACTAGGTCATGTTTGCATACATCCTAAAGAGATACAGCATATAAAACAAAAAAAAAGACAATATCGAATATTATGTAGAAAACAATTGAAGTTCGTTTATTTTAAACTAGCTCGGATGTAATGAAAGCTTTAAAGCTAATCCATGGTCCTGGAGCTCGGACACTTTGGAAGTTGGCACGAAAGATTAATAAGCAATAGTTGTTTCCAGTTAAAGCGAAACCGTAGACCGAAAGAAAAATGAATGGATATAAGTCAAATTTTGAAGTTTGGTGAAAATCGGATAAACATTGTGGATTTGTATAAAGGACATCCTGACAGATAAACAGACACACACACACAAATATCTTGCCTTTTATATATATATATACGATTTTCTGTACTATTTTAAAAACTGCAACCTTGAAACTGCTGAATATCGTTTATTATGTCTTTGTCTATGAGTGTATCAAATTTGATTAAAATCGGACCACTCCTTCTATAACCCGATTTTTTCGATTATCGATATTTATCGGGGGTACCTCGACACAAAACCTAGCTAAGAACGCTTGCAGACGCTTATAGTACAACTGTGTAAATTTTCAAGAAAATCGGTTCAGCCGTTTCGGAGTCTATAGGCAACGGACACACATACACACACACACACAAACAGACAAAGTTCAATTTATAAATAAGTTTATATATATATGGCGGTTTAAAAGTAGGTGGACATAAATGGTAACAATTTTTTGAGAAATACACAATTATATTTACAATTGTTACATTGACAATTAAAATTTATTGTGTATAATGATATAAATACCATAGTTAAAATGAACACCACTGTAATAATATAACCGATGTATAAATATGTTCCACCTACTGGCAACCGACTTTTGGACCACTCTGTATGTTTTAATGAAAAAGAAAGGTAAATATCTGTCGGAATTGCCAGCATTTTTACCATACTGGCTGCACAAATTAATGATTGTGAGATTATTATATTTTTATTTTCGTCTACTTTCCTAAAATCCTACCATTTCTTTCGTGTCCAGTCTAAACTGGCGTTAAATTACATTTAGGCTTGAATTATTTAAATGTAAGCCATTTTTATGTACTTTTGAATTTATATATTTTTCTTTTGAATTTATATATTTTTCTTTTTTTCTTAACTCAGCTTTCATGTCTCTGTTATTCATATTTGAACGTTTTTCTCTCACATGATTTTTTAACTTTTAGAAATTTCTCATGCATTCGGACTAAATTCTATTCTATTCTTTCTTTCTTTCTTTCTTTCTTTCTGTTGTTACGTATCTCCATAATCGGATAAAACCCCCACTTCTCCAGCCAGTGGGTTAAATATAGGGTAGCAGGTACTAATCTGAATTCACTTACCCCGTCCGATGATGGTGTCTGCCAAAAAGGTAAATCTCTGTCGAAAATGCCTGCATTTTTACCTTACTGGCCGTACCAATTGTGGGCTGTGAGATTATTGTTTTTTAAAAAAAATATCCTCTTTCCTAAATTCCTATCATTTTGTTCGTGTCCAGTGTAGTGGTGTTAGATTACATTTACGCTTGAATTCTTTAGATGTAAGTCATGTTCATGTATTGTTGATTTTAAGTATTTTTTCCTTGAATCTGCTATTATGTCACTGTAATCCATATTTGAACGTTTGCCCTCACATGTTTTTTTTTAACATTTAGAAATTTGGCGGACCTGAAGGAGACTACCACCACCTTAAATTTTGTTGTTTTTCATTTTTTTTTTTTTACTTTTTTCAGGGCAGTCTTATCGATTAAACCCTAAACTTTCTGATTGAAAAAAAAATTGTAAATTTTCAAAAAATAAACAATTTTATGGGAGGCTCAGTTTTTCAGACAACCTTATAGTAAATCGATCCTGTGCAAATACCTTTTTACTTGCGCATATTCAACAATTGAATCCTTTGCGAAATTTTTAAATAAAGCCATTCTTGGAGTTTCCAGGGAAGATACCATCGTAAGAACTGAAGAAAACTTAAAAAAGACAAAAACAAGAGCAATAACTCGTCCCCACCCAAACAAAAAACAAACAAAACACAGCAACCTAGACGCGAGTGGTTCCAAAATGGAGGATCGATTTACTATAACGTTGTATGAGAAACTGAGTTCCCCACCTAAAATGGTTTACATATTGAAAGTTTTTTCAATTTTTTTGTGATAATCGGAAACTTTATGTAATAACCGATAAGACTGCGCTGAAAAAAATAAAAAACAATGAAAAAACAACAAATTTAAAGGGGGTGGTAGTCTCTTTCACGTCCGCCAGAAATTTCTCTTGCATTCGTACTTTTATTAAGTTAAAATTTAGTAAATCTTTTCTTTTTTTCAAATTGGAGTAGATATATTCTACTATCGTGCGGCTCACATTCCTTCCATTTCTATTGATCAGGAATAGAGGCTCATTCCTTGTTCCTTGTTCAGGAAGTGATTTCCGGCGCTCTTTCTATCCTCAGTATTAGTGTTTCCGCGATTTTCCTGCGATGTGCGTGGTCAGTGGCAACCTCTCTTCATTGTGAGGGTTGGCATTTGTTTTTTATTGATGCTTCCGACTAGTGATTAGGAGCCATAACTTTTGCGTATCGTCGAGAGCGGTTGCTCTGATCAACAGTTGCATTATATCGGGGTTCTTGCACTGCCACAACCCGCATGGATAGGTGTTCCTGCAAGTGCTTCCGGTTGGCAATCCTAAGGCCACAATTTGCTGTAGTCCGCGCCAGTTCACTTACAGCGCATGTCGTAGCCAATGATCGTCTTCCACTTCTTTCGAGGTCTCTCCTCACCAACAAGAAATATGAACAACCACATCTTAATGGACAAAATTAAATCATCTAAACCTCCAAACATTTCCTTCAGGAACATCTATGGTATTCGTACTAACATTTCTAGCGTGTAATCTTTCCTCCACGAAAAACCCCCATGACGTCCTATTTCTCTGTGACACTAATCTTAAGGCCTCAATTCTCTCCTCTGACTTCTCGATTCCTGGCTACCTTCCCCGCTTAACGAAGCACTCCACTGTCTATATGCATGCTCTGTAGATTTACGTCGATGAACACTTCCCTCTAGCTAGGGGGGCATCTCTCGAATCCCCTGACTACCCATACATGTGTCTCTGCCTTTCACTTCTCAAATCTTTTCATTCTGTACCGTTTCCCTTCATCTCCCGACTACTCCCTGCTTAACAGTATCTCTGACAATATAAATAAGGCTACTTTCTTCCATCCATTCGCTAACATGTTTGTGTTTGGAGATCTTAATGCCCACCATGCCAAATGGCTAGAATACTCTGTCACTGATTCTGCTGGAATTCATGCCATGAACTTTGCTATTTCTCAATCTCTTACGCATCGATTCCATTTCCCCACGCTCTCCCCTAGTATCACTTCAGAACACGCTTCTCTACTAAATATCTGCTTCACCTCTGTCCCTGACTCCTGTGAAACCTCGCAGCTCTGCCCTCTCGTTAACTCTGATCATGCTGTCGTTTCTATTAATACCCCTCTTCACTCTCACACACCCAAGGAGGCTCCTACCAACAGAATTTGCCTGTTGCCATGATTATCTCAAAAACATATGATTGGATCTGGCACGCTGGCCTTCAGCATAAGCTACAGGGTTAATGTATCACTAGACGCTTACTTAGTTTGATCTTGTCTTTCCTATCAAATCGTATAAGGTCGTCTTAAACGGGCGTCGCTCCACATTCTACCACACAAATGCTGGTGTCCCCCAGAGCTCTATCCTAGGCCCGACACTCTTTCTGATCTTAATAAATGATCTTCCTGATCCCTGACTAGGGTAAGAAATGGCTTGTGAATTTTAATGTTTCTAAAATGAAGGTACTATCTATCAACTACCACAGGGAGTCCTTCCCACCCCGCATTAGCATGGACCAAAAGAGTCTCCCTAAAAGCAATACCTTGCGCCTTTTCGGTCTCATCTCTTCCGACCTCAAATTGAAACATTACATTGAATCAATAGTTAAATCTACTGTTAGGAAGGTTGGGTCACTTTGTCGTGCCAAGAAGTTCTTCAAGCCTGAGTCCGTCTTGCAAATATACAAATCAACCATCCGACTGTGTATTGAATACTGCTGTTATATCTGGCCAGGTGCCCCTGCTACTTATCTCAGGTTCTCGACAGGCTTCAAAGGAGAATCTGTAATGGGATCGGCCCCGACCTGGCAGCTCGACTCCAATCACTTTCTCACCGACAGGATGTGCCTTCCCTCTGTCTCTTCTACAAATATTTTCATGTCTTCTGCTCCGACGAGGTTAGTTCCCTGATGCCCCCTCCACATGAATTTCCACGAGCAACCAAATGCAGCCGCCACGTCTACTCTATCAGCTTCTTTTTTTCGCACTTTTCGCCTGTAGAACTCCCTTCCGTATACTTGCCTTGCTTTCCGGACGGTTGCAATCTCGAAAAGTTTAAATGCAATGTCAATTGCCATCTCTTATCCACTCGACTCAAATCCTTCTCTTTTCCTTTCCTAATCACCCCGTGTACCTTGTTCTTTTTCTTTCTCACTCTATCCTTTCAACTATCCTTCATCCCGGCATTCTCATTCTTCTCTTGCTCTTTCTCTATCACCCCCTGTAACCGGTTCGTCTTTCTCTTCGCTCTCTCCCGCTTACACTTTCACTCTTCTCTATGTAGCCCCCCCCCTGCGCACCAGTGACGGTACCACGTTGCTTGCGGTGAAGCGATAAAAAAACTTGAATAAAAATCGTTGTGAACAGACACAGTTACAATAACCCTTTTCGATGTTAAATTACGCAGAGGTATAAAAAAAACATTAATTTAGTTAATTTGGTTCTAACAAAATGAAATTAGATAAAATTAAACGGGAAATACGTTTTTCATTTCCATCCACCCAATCTTATAGATCGTAAAGATTTGCTTTCTTTTAATTAGTTTTAGAATTCATCATTTACAGACTGGCGTCTGGCATTCGGCACAAATTTTACCTCGATATGGATACACTAGCTTATCTTACTAAATGGAGAACTAAATGCCTTTCTAAAACCGGAGCTGTTTTCTGCTTTTTAACTAATATTGCTTGCAATGTTTCTTGTTTTAAGTTCTTCACAAGCCTGTGAAACCAGGTCTTGTATTTAGTAAATAAATACGACGTATCTTTTCTACTTGTTACCAGTTAAAATTATAGTGAAACAGTACATTATTATAGAAATAGCAAATTCTAAACGCAGGGAATTTACAGATACTAATATTTATAGAGAAAACTTATAGTGTGAGGAAATATAACGAATATCGGTTTGTAAAAATTGATTATCTGTGCTATCTAGCTTTTACAGCGATGCCATCTTGATAGAACTGAAAGACTTATCAGGATTTATTACCGGCAGACACAATCTTAGCATAAGATACGCAGTTGACACGGTGTTAAGAGCAGACATAGAAAACGATACTGTAGTAAGTCCTACAGAAGATAGTAAAGAAAAGTCAAAAGAAAGGAATAATGATCTATTATAAGAAGACCGACACAATGGTTATCAATAATAGTCACAACCCAGAGTAAGAACTTTGAATTAAAAATGTCAAGAAGTGTTTTAACAGAACGTGGAAAATCTAACACTGAAACCTGAAAAATGCATTCGAATAGCGGAATATACACTACCGGACATAATTATTAGGCGACCCCAGTATCATAAAAAAATGATTTATTTCATACTATATTTCAGTATTTATGAACAATTGAATAATTGTAAACGAAAATAGATTGGTTCTTTTGTTAATACTGCACAATAACATGTGAAGCAAATGAATTTGTAAATATTAAATAATTACCTATACTGCAGTTTCATCAATGAAAAAATGAAAACAAAAATAGAGTGATTAAGAAGAGGTCATCTTTGCTTCATTGCCTTGTAAAATTTTGCAAAGTAATAATGACAAAAGAACCATTCTATTTTCATTTAGAATTATTCACTTAAATATAGTATGAAATGCATTTCTTTAAAAAAAAAACTGGGCTGGCCTAATAATTATGGCCGGTGATTATATATATATATATATAGAGAGAGAGAGGGAGATAACAAGTCTACAGGGTGCGATGGGTAGATTGTCGCTATTTGCCTTGTAAAATTTTGCAAAGTAATGATAACAAAAGAACCATTCTATTTTCATTGAGAATTATCCATTTAAAAATAGTATGAAATACATTTCTTTAAATAGAAATGCGGGGACCTAATAATTATGGCCGGTGATATATATAGCAAATCTACAGGGTGTGATGATAAATTGTCGCTATTTGCCTTGTAAAATTTTGCAAAGTAATAATAACAAAAGAACCATTATATTTTCATTTAGAATTATTCCCTTAAACATGGTATGAAATACATTTAAAAAAATATTGGGTTGGCCAAATAATTATGGCCGTTAATTTACCTTCCTTCCATATCCTGACTTTCAATTTCTCACCGAATTAATGTGACTTCCCTCTGTCTTTTCTGCAAGTATTTTCATGGCAACTGCTCTGGCTGGCCTTTTTTCTGTTACCCCAACTACATCCTGCTACTAGATTGACATGAATGTCCCACCCTTTTACGGCTATATCACGTTGAATACACCAGTTCTCGCTCGATCACCGAAGTTAAGCAATGTTGAGCCTGTTTAGTACTTAGATGGGTGACCGATTGGAAATACCAGGTGCTGTAAGCGTATAGTGACGGATGTGCGTCGTGGTGCAGTGGATATCGGCTCGGAAAGAGAAATCGGTGAGCCGAGTTCGAATTCCGGTTGAATACCCTGCATTCACTTAAGCATTGGTATCCTTGCGGAAGTTATTAATCCGTTCCTTCCCTCCAGTTTTGGGTTAAATAACAAGGGGAGGACTTGGGGACCCTGCCCTTAAAAACAAATCCCAATGAATCTTGATATTCGAAAAGAAAAAAGTATTACTAGACACGAAACATATGTAAAAACAACAATAAATTGTTGAAAGAAAAAAGTATTACCAGCAATAAATAAATAAAAATATTAGTTGGCAATAAATGACCCGCCGAGGTTGATATGCCGCAAAACAACCAACCAACCTTTTACAGTCGTAATAGTGAAATGTAACAGCTTTTTCTTATCTAATTTTTGTTGCTCTTCTTCTATGTGCCATGTTTTTCAGGACGCAGGCGATCATGGCTTTCCACATCTACTTATCCCTGGTGGCTCTTAGCACGCTTTCTCCTATTGAATCATGCAACCCTCGTCCCGTCATCCACCTGGTCAGGTCCTTCAAATATGTTATCCTTTGCTTCCCACTGTCTCTTTTTCCCTCGATTGGACCTGTTAGTATCAGCTTCTCCAAGCCCTCCTTCTCATTGCATATCTCAGGAAAGTTGTCTCTTCCTATTCGGACTTCCCATTTGCATGCTTTCCTGTTAGTTACAATATCTAAAAGGTTTAAATGCAACATCAACAGACAACTTCTATCTACTTGATTCCCATCCATCTTTTATTCTTTCTCGACATGCCCTCTACCTTGCTCTTGTTTTCACTGTAATCCCCTGCTTGGAACGAGAAACCGGGGAACCGAGTTCGAATTCCAGTTGAATTCCTTGCATTCACTTACGCGCAAATACCCTTTGGAAAGGCATTAATCTGTCTCTTCCCTCGGGGTATGGGTTAAATAACAGAACAGATTTGGTTCTGTAGCCTTAGTTGGCAACCAGTCTACCGCAGAAAGTATTGGCAAACTACTGCGGGATAATCTTCTACTCAGTCAGTCATGTCTCTTTCGAAACATGATCGCCCAAGTGTGTCTCACGGGTGGGGTCCTTAACTGACTGACTGAATCCCCTGCGCACCATTAGCATCCCTGCTTTGCCTGGGGTGAAGTGATTATTAATTAATATAAACAAAAAATAATAACAAAGTTCTAAGAAAGAGAAAACATTTGTTAAAAACAAATAAAATAGTACGACATCATAATGTAATATTTGCCGTCTTATATGTCTTATATGGTTAATATTAATATCTCCTCACAAATAAAGAATAGACTGTAGTTCTACTGAAGAGTGCTGAAAATACCACTGACTGAATATCTAATTAAAAAGGAAGATTTAAGGAAAATGGAAATAAACCAAGCAATTGTACTGTTAATCAGAAAGTGTCAGTTTAAATTTCGTGAACACTAAATGAGTTTAAGAGGTTTGGAGATACTCACAGAAAAGCGAGAGGGGCAGACAGAGGTTAATATCGACAGTAACCTACTTTCCTAAATTGATGACAGAAGAAGGAATTGGAGAGATAACGAACAAACTAGTTTTACGGAAAACGACATATGATAGGTATAGAAGTCAAGGTAACTTACCGGAAACATCATAGCTGCCTTGTAAACTATCATAGCCTCCTCGCAATGGTGGGTTTCATGGCCTCCTCTTGTTGGTAAAAGAGTTAGACCCGGATAACCTCTTATATCAAATATCTAGCCATTGGCAGGCCAGCAAATTTAGCCAATGGCAGGCCAGTAAATTTAGCCAATAACAGGCCAGCAAATCTAGCTAATAGCAGCCCAGCAAATGGATTGCCCCACTCTGGGAATGGACTGGTCTATTCTGCAGTAAAGAGTCTCAAGTCTCTTTCTGGGGTTTTTCGGATATTTCTCGCTTACACTGTTGAACCACTTATTCGTCAATAGGAAGTTGTTGAAAATTTTCTTTTACGTCCAGAAAGGAAATGACAAATTGAAGAAAAAGCTGTGTTTAGAGAGCACAAACTGTGCTTATCCCCGTCCCTGTCTTGGTTATATTATTCCAGACCACTTTGTTGCGTGTTCTTGGTGTAAGGTTTTCTGAATGTAATAGTTGAATGCTTACGCTTACAATACTTAAATTTTGAAAGTGACAAAAACTGGCATTTAACAAATGTCACATTTTAAAAATAAAATGATTTTAATTAGTTTGATTAGTACGTTCTTGCCAGCATTTAAATTGTGCAAAATGTCGAAATGTATTTCTCTCCAAGAAAGAGGCAGACACACTGATTGATAGCAAACTGGAAAGGCTGAGAAAGAGAAATAACAAAAAAAAAAGACGTATGAAAAGATTGACAATATAGAGAAATGGACAGCGAGAAAAAATGAAGAAAGAGAAAAATTTGTTGCAGAAACCGTACAGAGGATCTTTTAATATCCCGAAAAGACATCTTTTTTTACTGGGTGTATAAACAATGCAAACCAAAATATTGGTTTGGATTGGCTGAAGCCGGCCTTTTCTGAGGAAACTGTGCCTTTCATCTGTTGACACGGCTACAAATTATCACTAGCAATTATAAAATCTATTGTTGTTACTTTTGGTATGTGACCGTCATATGTTTTCAATTAATATATTAAACATTCCATTTTTATCTTTTCGTCATGGTCATCATTAAAAAAGCAGCCCAAATTGCCAAATACCGGCGGTGGGATATTAAAATCAAGCAGGTACAAAAATTTAAATACCTAGGAAGTGCTCTTACAGAAGACGGAAAGTGCCACACAGAGATCGAATTGGTATGGCGAAAGACGCGTTCCAGAAGTTGAGTAAAGTATTAAGAAACAGGAAGTTTTCACTAGAAACAAACAAGAAAGTACTAGATTGCTATGTGATGCCATTTCTTCAATATGGAAGTGAACGTTGGACAATATCAGCAAAGATTAAGAAAAAACTTGAAGCAATTGAAATGTGGTTCTACAAAAGGGCCTGTGCAGGTGGATGACAGAACATGGGTGACCGATGTTACAGGAAAAAAGCGTGCTAACAGCCACCAGGGATAGGGAGACGGGGAGGGCCATGATCGCCTACGTCTTGAAAGGACAAGGTACATAGAAGAAAAAGAATATATCGCTTGGATTGTTATTCTTATTCCTGTTCAGTTCAGTCGATATGCTCTTCTTCCGAAATGTAGGTCGACAATAAAAGTCATCAGAACACTTTTAATGATAACAAACGGTCATGTATCTCAAAAAGTACATAATGTATATTCACGTTAAAAATACAAGGCTACATCTCTATTAAAATTCAAAGAAAAATGTTAGAAAACCTTTTTCAATTATAGAACTACTGAGTGCACTTATGCAAATTAGATATGCGTCGTTAAACGTGAACGAAAAATATCTACACGTATGCTAATTGACTTTTACGCTGCAAGGTATTCACAGTTTCTTTCAAATCAATTTTTTCGTTTTTTTCTTATTTTGTTAATTATGATTTAAAGTTATTTCATTCAATACATTCTTAGTTATACCATTTTTTTTTATTTATTAATGACTTTTTTGTCATTTTTCTCTCTTTCTACTGCTTTTATTTTGTTTTATTCCTGATCTGTTATTTCTTTTTATTTCTTCTGGACAGCGGTTTTCTTTCCTTTTTTTTCTAGCCTGTTCGGTTTTTCTTTCTTTTATTTCATTGTACAATAGCTTTACTTTCTTTCTATTTCTTTCTTACGTTCTTTCAGTCGCTCTTTCTTTTCTCCATTTTCGTTTCTTTCGCACAATGAATTCCTTTTCTTTTCTTTTTGATATCTTCTTAATTTTCTTTCTCTCTTTGTAGTATACATCGGTTTTCCATTATTTTTCTTTCTGATCTGTTCTTTGCATTATTTATTTCTTTATTCGATATCCCACCGACATGCATTGCAGTTTATCTATCGTCTGCTTCAATCATTTCAATCCTTCATATGCAAACACAGACTGAGAATCGATTTTTTAACATTTATTAACACGTTTATTTTTTCTTTTTCTGTTGTAATCTTTTTTCTTTTGTTCTTTTAGATATTATTTCTTTTCCGACTATTCTCTTTTTTGTCAGTTTTCGGTGTCAGAAGTCTTTAAAAAGTCATAGAAACCTTTTCCGTTTCAGTTTTTTGTTTCTGTAGACAGATCATGAGCTGAATAGCTTATAAATAAGAAGCACTTTTTTATTATTAAATAATGCATTTCATACATATTCATTTTCTTTAATCGTTTAAACAATATTGTCTTTTTCATCCTTTCTTCTGTGACAAAGGTTCGTCCGGATGTATATTCAACAATTTTTATATTATACAGTTTTAGGGTTTTAGTGATTTCTTATGACGTCAAACATGTTTATTTTTTAAAAAAATGTATTCTTTCACACGTAAAGATTTCTTACTCCCGGGCATTAACACAGTCAAGGACGTTTGAATGCATAAAAAGTAATTCTAAAAAAATATATTCTATACAAAAAATAAAAAAGGGAAAGAAAGGATAAAAATACTTTAATAAAAGACGTGTTTATCTATCGATGTCTTGTCATATCCGGATGTATATTCAACAATTTTTATATTATACAGTTTTAGGGTTTTAGTGATTTCTTATGACGTCAAACATGTTTATTTTTTAAAAAAATGTATTCTTTCACACGTAAAGATTTCTTACTCCCGGGCATTAACACAGTCAAGGACGTTTGAATGCATAAAAAGTAATTCTAAAAAAATATATTCTATACAAAAAAATAAAAAAGGGAAAGAAAGGATAAAAATACTTTAATAAAAGACGTGTTTATCTATCGATGTCTTGTCATATCTATCTATCTATCTATCTATCTATTAATGGTTGAGTTATTAATTAAAAACGTTTTCTTTGCAATTCTGTAGCCACGAAGCTTGTTTTCATCTTTGCGACCCTTCTCTCCTATCTATCTATCTATCTATCTATCTATCTATCTATCTATCTATGTCTTGTCATATCTATCTATCTATCTATCTATCTATCTATCTATCTATCTATCTATCTGTCATATCTATCTATCTATCTATCTATCTATCTATCTATCTATCTATCTATCTATCTATCTATCTATCTATCTATGTCTTGTCATATCTATCTATCTATCTATCTATCTATCTATCTATCTATCTATGTCTTGTCATATATATCTATCTATTTATCGATCTATTTATATCTATCTATCTATCTATCTATCTATCTATCTATGTCTTGTCATATCTATCTATCTATCTATCTATCTATCTATCTATCTATCTATCTATCTATGTCTTGACATATCTATCTATCTATCTATCTATCTATCTATCTATCTATCTATCTATCTATCTATCTATCTAGTCAAATATTCTCGAATATCTTGAGAGTTTATTTTGCATCCTGTAATTTGCACAAATATATTTAACATCAATACAGTAGTACAGAGGCAGCACAATGGCATGCCCATGTTTTTTCAAATGTAGTTTACTATTCACATCAGGAAATACTAGAGGTCTGAATTGATTTCACTGTCCACCATTAAATTTAAAGAGTAGGTCTTTGACGACCTTAACGCATAATAGGTTCGTCCTAAGAGGTCCCAAGATTTGTACTGGGCGAACTTTAGAACGAGGTGACTCAATGATTAATTCAGAAGGCGACCAAAGCCAACTAGTGCAGAATCAAGCCTTAAAAGATGCCGACTGTGGCACCAACATAAAAAGCGAGTAGAACGTTGCTGATCTTAAGCTTTATATGAGCAATACAATCTGGTGAGCGGAATTTATACAGACTCCTGACACAAGAAAGGAAGAAAAGACTCCCTTGTACTCTCGCAAAAAGATCGAATGTAAATAAAACTCCCGAAACCAAATACCGTCGAGTTCAGAAATTATCAAGTATCTCCAAATAGGTAACAGGAGTAACAGACCAGATGAGGCAACAATATTCAAGGCATGAACGAGTGATAAAAGAATTAAACCAAAAGTTTAAGAAAATAAATCAAACGAAATGTAAGGCAAGCGGTATCGATAGAACAGGGACCTAATTGTATGCATATTTAGTGATTAAACGAATTTTATCGAAATTTTTCAAAGTTCATTGACCTACAAGGAGCGTAACTGATATCGGTAACAAAAGTGAAAACGGCGGCCTGTGTTCATATTCTGACGAATATGTTCGAACAATTGTCATTGAATCTCTCCATTCTTCCTCCCCAAAAATCAGGTCAAAGAGCAGTGTAAACTGGTTTCTCTTAATTTGAGGGACAGCTGCTCGGGACTCGAATCGTGAGAAAGACAACGAATTTTCTAAGCGTAGCTTAGGTGTGGCACAAGACCGAATGTGTGGAGTACCAAGTGAAGATCTAACCCACTGATTAGGCGTCACTTATTTAATGAGACTATTTTGCTAGCAATCGCAGCACGTCGGAGAGTGCTAAAGAGATTTTCTTTGATGTGGCACAAAGCAGAAAGTGATGTGTTCTCAGTGAGGATCTAACTCACTGATTAGTCGTACCTGATCTAGTAAGAAGATTTTGCTAACAATTACAGAACACCGAAGGGTCCTAAAATGATTTTCTAAGCCTAGGTTAGATATGACACAAGGCAGAAAGTGCGGAGCACCCAGTGAGAATCTAAATCATTGATTAGTTTTATCTGATCTATTGAGACAAGTTTGTCAACAACTACAGCTCGTGCAAGGGTCCTAAAATGATTACCTAAGCCTAGGTTAGATGTGACACAAGGCAGAAAGTGCGTAGCACCCACTGACGATATAAGTTACTGATTAGTTGTAACTGATCTAGGGAAACAATTTCGCTAACAATTACAGCACGTCAAAAATTCTAGAATGATTATCTAAGCTTAGGTTATACTAGCAGTATAGCCCGGCGTTGCTCGGGTGTAATGAAAGCTATAAAACTAATCCATGGTCCTGCAGCTCAGACTCTTTGGACGTTGGCACGAAAGACTAAAAAGCGATAGTTGTTTCCAGTTAAAGCAAAACCGTAGACTGAAAAAAATGAATGGATATAAGTCAAATTTTTATTTCCTGGTACCGATATCAAATAAGTTTTTTTTGTCGTAAACTGAATTTTGAAAGCTAAATAAGTCCTCTGAGTAAATGGTATTAGGGCTGAGACTAAGAACTACAATTATACCTACTTAGAGCCAAACCTGAAGCAAAAACTAAAATAAAAGGGCTGAAAAAAATACAGACATACAGGCAGATAAACAGCCACACACACAGACATCTTGCCTTTTATATATGCACATATTATCGATGTTCTGCACTCTTGTAAGAACTGCAACCTTGAAACTTCTGAATATCGTTTCTTATGTCTTTGTTTATGAGTGTATGAAGTTTGATTAAAATCGGACCACTCCTTCTATAACCCGATTTTTTCGATTATCGATTTTCGATATTTATCGGGAGTACCTCGACACAAAACCTAGCTAAGAACACTCGCAGACACTTATAGTACAACTGTGTAAATTTTCAAGAAAATTGGTTCAGCCGTTTTCGGAGTCTATAGGTAACGGATACACACACACAGATACACACACACAGATAAAACTTCATTTATAAATAAGTTTAGATGTGGTGCATGGTAGAAAGCATTACACAACGTCAAAGTGATTGAGCTTTACTGAGCATAGATTTTGGTTGAGAATAAAGAGCACCCAGTGAGAATAGAACTCCCCAGAATTCAGATAACATGAAAAGGCGTATGGGAAGGTTTTGATTGGTATAGCATTTATAAAATAAAATTAATCATTAAATTAGCGTGGTATCTATTTTATGCGGTTAAAATCAATAAAATAAAGGCACAGAATAAGGCGGTTGGTTATGACAGAATAACGAAATAAAATAGATAATTGTCGAGGAGATGAACATATCTCTCCAGGGTGTGACATGGAAATGTGAAATGATATAATACTGACGCCGAGAATGGACAAAGTAGACTGCACCGACACCGTCATCGTCTCGATAAAGTCTGACCGTTATATCTAAAAATATGATTACACGTTCATTTAGAAGCAGGATGAGGAGGCTCTAACAAAACCCCGGAAAATTAAAGATTTACGATATCATTTGTGAAGAAAGAGAAGTCTATTTGTGGAAACAAATAAAAAATAGATAAAATCTAGACACATATACAAATTAGAGGAAGATGTCAGGTGTCAAAGGAGCAATGTGTAAAGGCTCGAAAATTAAAGATATTTTTTGAACTTAAAAGAAGTTCGCTTAAAAGACGTCGTAAGCCCGAGAAATTTCCCTTAACTTTTGTCAGATGGTGTTAACTTTTGTCAGATGGGAACAGGGATCTCCAAATATATGGGCATTGCTTGAAGAGGCAAATGACGTCTTTGCGTTATTCCCGCTCGAAGAGTTCTTCGACAAAGACAATGTTAAAAAAGTTTTGTTCAGCAATGAGCCCTGTTTTTTCATCCTCTCCTGCATTGAGCCCTGAAATTAATGTTTCCCTGGGATATTGATGATTTGTCTGTTAAAGGCACTATCAAAAGCGAAATGGGCCAAAGCTCAATGGGACAGGCCGTCAGCAATGTTCAATGCGAATCCCTAAACCTAATTGGACTCATCATGGTATTCTAGTTGGCTAGTATAAATGGCGTGCCATGAGGCTGAAGTTTTATAGGGCGAATCTTACACGCAATTTTCATCGTCTCAGTGTGAATGTATATTGTGTATTTTTCAATTCTTGACCATACATATATACTAAGAGGGTTGTTCTATATTTAGCATATGATCGACGCTCGAAAGATGTTTCCTGGCTAGTGAGCAAGTCTATGAATGAGGTGTGTGCAGATCTGGTCGGTCAGTAAGCTTTGCGTGCTGGATGAAGAATAAGTCTTTTCATCTCATAGAGATTTATACGCACAAATGACCATATGGAGCGGTCTGATATGTTTTGGAGGATTGGGCCATTTTTAAGTGTACTTTTAGCGGGTGATAGGAATGCTTCTTTGACCCCGACATATAGCGAATAGATCGGATACTAACAATTAGCGTGTGAAGCCGTTTCGAGACATTATCGACAATTTTGATATTGTCGATAATTTTAAAAATGAACACCCACGGGAAGTACTGTGGATTAACAGGGGTGACTCGGCTTCGGCGGTGCGTTCTAGTTACCTCGACCGAATTCTAGTTAAGCGTGTCGATGTAGGGCTTTTAGGTTGTTCCAGTTTCCAGTTTCCAAGTTTACTCGGATTATAGACTTGTCCGTGTTCATGTAAACTTAAATAAGTACAAGTTTAGAATGGTTAGCTATTGGAAATTAGAGGAATTATTATAAGTGAGCGAAATTTCCATGACCAGTTGCTATTAATGCTACTGCGGGAACTGACGGGTTCTGCGGTAGGGAATTAATGGTGAGATTTATTTGAAGTTAGACCGTTTTCTTCTAATGAAAGTCGCCGACTCAATCTAAATAGTTTAGCAGTACAATCGGCATGTGAAGCAAAAGTCGATTATATCCCGTTATAGTGGCTATGGCGGTGATGGCCTTCTTACTTATTAAGAATGCTCAAGCTCTTGTAGTTGGAGCTATGATAAAAGGAATGCATTTTGTGAAAAGAAATATGACCTCTGAATTGCGTGTAGATAAATTGAGAAATGCATACAATAGGCAAATCGCGTGCGTCACATTGCCGGATAAGAAGACAGAGACTGCAAAACTGCTTGGTTTGAATCCTGCTTGGTCAACTCGACCACTAAAGCAGCTAGGCGCAAGGGTCCCGTTACAAAATCTGGAATCTAGGAACCGCTGAAGCTGGCTGGGACAAAATTTTGGGATTAGATGATCTGTATGAACTGTAATTAAACCAGGCTCCTGTTATTGCTTCCTTGATGAAACTTATTTACAGTAACTGAGTAAAACAGGAGCTATACGACAACGCTTCATCAGGGACGTGATGAAATTACTACGCAAAAACAAGAACGGTTCGGATGGGATAGGTAACTTTTCGGCCTTGACGATATTAAATACATAGTAGAAGCTTTTAGCTAAGATCTTAGGCACCGTTTCCAGGCTATCATGTCTACTCTGATTGGCTCTGAGAATACTTGTGTTGTGAAGGGTAGGACTATTCAGGACAACCTTCATTTAGTACGCTTGATCATCGAGCAAAGCGACGGTGTAGCCACACTAATCAATTTAAATCATTCAAGGCATTCGTTAAGGAAGATCATTGTTTTTTGGGCGCTGTTCTTTCGGCCACCTGTTTCAGGTCATACTATAGCACCTGTATTCGACTTCTGTACGCCTCCCCGAGTTTGCTGGGTACGATTAGAAACGTTTTTGTTGTCTAGATTTATTTGTCAAGGCTTTCTGAATTTGCCTTTGTTTTACGTTATTGTGTTGGTAATTTTCCTTCGAAAGTAAAAGACGAATGTGGTCTTCCGGGGGAACTACTTACCTTGTGCAACCACCTCGGCCAGATATTCAACATATGCTGATGACGTTTCTGTTCTTGTGGCGAGGATCAATTCCGTCGGCTTGCGGTTGGATGCGTTGAAAAGAGTTTCCATTTTCGGGTTTTTCCTCTGGACTGATAAGCCAGTGGAGAGCCAGTGAAGATACTCGGTGAAGATACTCGGCGTCTGTTTCAATCCAGATATTCTGCGAGATGCGAGAGAAGAGTAAGGCCGAAGTGTGTTAGTAGTCCGAGAGAAATCTTTCCTTAAAAGTAAAGGCGGAAATATGTGTCCCACATATCTATCCAATTCTTCTTCATTGTTTTTCGGTGCTTCCACTCCCGTATGCCATACTCAAGCAAATAATTACGGTCTTGTTCTCTTTCCTGTGGGTAAGCAACACTCCCAAGGTATATCAGGAGATCTGTTACCTCCAACCTTCTGAAGGCTGTCTGGGTATGCTAACGTTGAGATTCGTCAACATACGCTTCGCATCGTGTTCCTAGATCGAATTTCTCCGGAAGCGGATGGGAATGACGAATTCTGGAAGGAAGAAGCCAATAAGAATTTCTCGTATCTTATAAGGGTGCGCTCCTGCCGGGAGGAGGCCAACCGTTTACCTCAAGGCGGGTGCTCCTTCTATCGTGAATGCCGGTTAGCCCTCAAGTTCTTACGGGAAACGGGTGGCTTCTTCAAAGTCCAGGTGTTGTCCTCTAAGGCATTATATAATGTATTAATGCCGTGAAGAGACCCATTCAAGATTGTCTCATTTGCGAATTAGGTTTAATGAAGCAGGGGTTTGATCTATATGGTCATGGGGGCCTGGGTTGAAATGTTTAGAGAATGATATGAACCACGCATGAGAAGGAATTCTATGGATGATGAGAAATTTAACTCTTCCCACTTGATCCTGTTCTTTAAGTATTAGCTTAAAATCAAGATCAGAATGGAAAGGCGACGACTCCTCCCATCAGAATTTGGCAAATACTGGGTGAGTTTTGCGTGCATTTCTTGAGTAAAAGGAGCTGATTTAGAGTGACATTTTGATTCCAGTGGAGCAACAAAATATTAGAAACGCCTATAAAAGTGTTACTGAACATTAGGTTTATAAGTCCAAAAAATTCAGTTGTTCTTGTCCTTAAGGACAGTTGATATAGACGTTGGTTAGTTCCTGACTTGACTCTTACAGTTGTGGGTTCAATACCAGGCTACAGCAGTGGTGAACAAGTAACTTGCAGGGTTGGAGGGAGATAACTCATGATTCTAAACGAGGCTTTACGTAAAAATGGAGTTCATATGCTCCAGTTTGTAATAAAGCGTTTGGTTCGAAATTCCTAGTACCTGAAGAAGGCCGGAGAGTACAACAGCCAAAACGTCGTAAAAATGGCAACAAAGATGAGGACAATAGTCCGAATAATGTAAATACCATTAGAAACGCCCTATAAATTATTGGTAACCCAGCTGAAAATAGGTTATTTTAGCTTTGTTTTTTGTTTCAGTTTTTTATAGCTAAGCTAATCGGTCTATTTCCTCCAGTTATGGGTTAAATAATAGGATAGATTGGGTTCTCTAGCCTTGGCTAATAGCCAGTCTACAACAAAAAGTAATGGCAACCTACTGCAAGATAATCTTCTGCCCAGTTAGTCGTGTCTCTTCCGACACATTATCGCCTAAAGCGTGTATCACATATGTGTTGTGGAGTAGTTTTCGCACTGAAAGTTATAATCGTGTTATGTCGGTTGCTAATCGACTTAACGCGCCCAAAATGTTAGGAACTTGGTAATCTTCCAGTGTAAGCTGAACTCCTTAGTATTCGGCTTACTGCCAACTAATATCAACTGCCTGGTAGTTCTACTGAACTCCAATAGAACTCTAAAGAACTCTCTAGAACTTCTAAGAACTCCTATGAACTTCTTAAGAACTTCTCGAGTTAACTCTTATTAATATAGGAGGGAGAGTCTATAATGGAGACGGCATTCTTTTGAAGGGTAGTTGTGTATTGTTGCATATTAACGGAATTTGACCTCGTTGTAGATAAGTCATAAAATGATTATAAGTCAAGAAAAACAAACTGAGTTGAAAAATAACATTTTATATATACACATATCAATTTAGGTTTTTACTATTAAAGTAATACTTGAAGTATAGGTCCAGCGGACGTTAAAATGTTCATGGCAATAAAATACTGAAAAGAGAATTAATACTTAGGTATGTAGGAGCGTTGTAAGCAAGGAATGTCTTTGATGTATTCGCTCCTTAGGTCAGTAAGTAGTTTTGAGAAAGGGAAAGATAAGATAAGAGGGGTAAGGGAGGCGAACATAGTAAGCCGCTTGACTTGGGTCAAGGAAGCCACTAAATACAGTCGTCTCTCTCGAGACTGGGTCTGTCTGTCTGGCAATGCTTTCTGTATTGGCTTTTTATTTCGACATTTTGGATCGCAGCAGATCATTTGGGAATTCATATCCGTATTTAATTCTGGGTTTCCGATTGGCAGATAAATAAAATTCGCGTAGGCTCACGAACCGGAAATTTAATATTTAATTAATTTTTAGTTTTTAACCGGAACACCTGCGCGAATCCGGCTGCGCACCGACGACTTTTGGTCATTTGCTTTTTGATCGTGAGAGCGCAAATATTCGGACCATCGCTTTTGCTTGGTCGGTATCACCACAAGTCCATTATCTGACGAATGGGTATATTTCAACATAACAGTATGACACTTAACTGACTGATTGACTGACTAACTTACATAGGAGATGTACGCTCATTACTCCCTTTTATTTTTTGTTTGTACTTCCTTTAGTTTCACCGTTATGTGACAAGACATGTTAACCTCTTGGTGGATGCCAGGTTGTTTTTCGAGCGGAACAACTGCGCGAATCCAGCTGCGCACCGACGACTTTTAGTCATTTTCTTTTTAGTCGTGAGAGCGCGAACATCCGGTCCATTGCTTTTGCTCGGTCGGTATCACCACAAGTCTATTATCTTAGGAATGGGTGTGTTTCACCATAACAGTATGGCACTTAACTGACTGACTGACTAACTTAGCTAGGAGATGTACGCTCATTACTCCCTTTTATTTTTTGTTTGTACTTCCTTTAGTTTCACCGTTATGTGACAAGAAATGTTAAGCTCTTGGTGGATGCCAGGTAGTTTTTCGAGTTTCTATTTCCTATCTGTCGTGTTTGGATGAGTGTGTAATTGTGTGTATTGTTGGTTTCATGGCTAGTTTTAATTTATCTAAGTCCCTCAGAAATGTCGTTCAGTTAACTGAGATTTGTGTCACAATTATAGATTGTGTGTTTTGTTTTTATTAACAGCATTTTGTTTAGTTTCTTGTATATATTATATTATGCATAGTGTAAATATTCATCAGGGGTTTCATTTTTAAATGCTGTTATTTACTTCCCCGCTCCATGCATACATATGTGACTCGTCTAAACCTCATATAGTCTTTGAAGTTTTATGGTGGTTGTAATAAGAATGGTAACTAAGAATGTGGTGTTTTAATTTTTTAAATTTCGTCCAAATCACCCAAAATTTTCTTCATTCTTTCATTGATGAAACTGCAATGCAGGTAATTATTAAATATTTTTAAATACATTTAATTTAAATTAAAGCCAAAATACGATGTTTAGAACGGCTCATGACTAAACCTAATATACATTTATTGTCTGTTTAACTATATATGTTTAGAAAATTATCTGCTGCCTCGATACCCTAAATATTTATATATGTATATGTAGGTGTATGTATAGACACATTTGCTTGTAGATGTGTGTATATGTATGTGTGTAAGTGTAGGTATGTTCATATATAGGGATATATGTGTATACGTATTCGTGTGATTGTGAGTGGGCGTGTAATACACTTTTGGTCATTCATTCTGCCCAATGAAATTTTTTTCTCCCCTAACTATGTTGACCTTTAGAAGATAAGACTAAAGATTTATATTCTGGGTCATATAACTTGATTTCCATTTCGTTTTAATAACATTTTTGGATATTCTGTCAAAATATTTAAACTGAATGAAACGAATAAATATATAAAGAGTAAGAAAAAATGGAGTAACAATTCGTAACAACTGTGGATAATAACAATGAATTCGGAGTCCATGTTAAATTAAAGCATAAGGAATCATAACACTTAAATGTTAACCTGACAATCTATGCTATCAAATATGAACTTAACAATTAATGCTTTTTTTTTAATCGTGTCACCCCAAGCAAGGCATTCCACTGCCACTATAGCGCAGTGGGTTACATAGAGGGATTGGGTATAGGAAATGTCAGAAGGATGGTGATAGACGACTTAGGATGTACACAGGGAGAGAGTTGGAGAGAGTGGGTGTGAGTTAGTTTGTTAAGAGGTGTCTATTGACCTTACATTTAAACTCCTGTAGGTTGTAGCCGTCGGGGAAGCAAGCATGCGGTAGGGAATTCCACAGGCGGGAAGTGCGAGGAAAGAAGCTGTTGGAGTAGAAATTGCGGTTACATTTCATCGGTTTCACTGTAAAAGGGTGGGACCTAGTTGCCAATCTAGTATCTCGTGCAAATTCACATCTAGGGGACACCAGTGATTTAAGTTCGTCAGAGCAGAAGCCATGAAAGTATTTATAGAAGAGGCAGAGGGAAGCCACGTCACGCCAGTGAGAGAGATACTGCAGGCGGTCAGCCAAGTCGGTATCAATCACATTACAGATTCTTCGCTGTATTTTGTCAAGATCCCCGAGCAAAAAATATTTCATAGTTGAGGTTTTCTATGTTTTTTTTTTATAAAAAGGACAAATAGAGACTAGCCTTCCCCATCCCTACTATTAGCTTTGTGATATATTTTGTGTTGCATTTATACAAATATCATATTGCTGTTACAACACTGCTTCGAGACTGCATCTAGTTCTAGGAAGGTTGGGTCTCTGTGTCAGATCAGAAAGTTTTTTTCTCGCCAGAATCAATCTTGCATATACACTACTGGCCAAAATTATTAGGCCACCGCAGTTAAAAAAAAAGTGATGTATTTCATACTATTTTTCATATATTCATTGCCAAGTTAATAAATGAAAATAGAATAGTTCTTTTGTTATTGTATGTATGTATGTATGCATGTATGTATGTATTGCAAGATTTCACAAGATGAACTCGTCCGAATCACCCTAAATTTTCTTCATTCTTTCATTGATGAAACTGCAATATAGGTAATTATTAAATATTTTTAAATTCATTTGATGCACATGTTATTGTGCAGTATTAACAAAAGAACCATTCTGTTTTCTTTTACAATTATTCACTTAGGAATAAATACTAAAAAATAGTATGAAACATATCAGGTTTTTAAAACACTGGAGTGGCCTAATAATTCTGGCCGGTAGTGTCCATGGTTATGTGTTTCCTCTCATTCCTTTTCAGTTACCTCGGACAGCACTTGAAAAACGTCCTTTCATACTTGCTAGTTCTCTTGCTCCTGCAACCGTTTTTGCAACATAGGACTTAACCTTTGTTGGAGAAGCCAAACATATAATACAAAATGTATTTTTAAAAAATCCAATGAAAAATAAGAGTGCTGAATTGCTATGTCTTTGCAAAATGTTACAAGGCAAGGAAGCAAAGATGAACTCGTCCGAATCACCCTAAATTTTTTTCATTCTTTCATTGTTTAAACTGCAATATAGGTAATTATTAAATATTTTTAAATTCATTTGATGCACATGTTATTGTGTAATATTAACAAGAGAACCATTCTATTGTCTTTTACAATTATTCACTTAGGAATAAATACTAAAAAATAGTATGGAATACATCATTTTTTAAAACACTGGGGTGGCCTAATAATTATGGCCGGTTATGTATATAAATCTAACATTAGTCTATAAATTGAATACTGTAGCCATATCTGCTCAGGTGTTCCAGGTATTCATCTCGAATTTCTCGTCAAAATCCATAGAAGGATTTGCAATGTAATCGGTCCTGACCTGGCATCTCGACTTCAGTCACTTTCTCACTGACGTGACCAAGCTTCCCTCTGTCTTTTTTACATGTATTTTTATGGCAACTGCTCAGGTCATCTCTTTTCCCTGGTACCCCGGGCGGGTGAATTTAAGCGTGATAGTAAAAAGACATCTAGGTCCCACCATTTGTCCGTTGAAATATTTAAAGGCAGTCGCCATTTCTGCTAGATCAGTTTATTTTCTCACATTTCCCACCTATGGAACTTCCGTTTACTTACTTCCCTGATAGCTACAATCTCCAAAAATTTAAAACCAATGTCAGTTACCATCTTCCATATTCCTTCTTCTTGAATCTCATTCATCTTTTATCCTTTCTTCACTACCCCTGTACCCAGTCTTTTCTCTTCCCTGAGAGCTACAATCTCCAAGACAACGTCAATTACCATCTTCCATCTTCTTGAATCTCGTACATCTTTTATTCTTTCTTCAATACCCACTGTATCCAGTCTTTTCTATCACAGTAACCCACTGCACACTAGTCGCGGTCATGCCTCGCTTGAGGTAAAATGATTTAAGAAAAGACTGTTAGCCGTAAGCGAATTTCATATACAACTACTGATTTCAGCAAGACAACCTCGACTTCAGCCAATATTATATTTCTCATTTTATTTTCGTTCAACGGAACGAAATCATAACAATGATATGAATTTGTTTCTTTTTTATTATAGTAATTCATTGTGAATGCAATAAAAATTGATTGCCGGGTCGAAAAATTAAGATGAGTGTTATTGATAAATATGGGGAATTGATAGGTGATTTATTTGTTTTTTACGGCTCATCAACCCGTTGCAGGTTATTTAAAGCAATAAAATATTTTTCATATTTTAAGATTTGTTTACAGATAAATAATGATTTACTGATACAAAGACTACTAATTATCCCATATCTGAAGGCAAGAGAACATCTTCTTCTATGTGCCCTGTCCTTTCAGGACGTAGACGATCATGGCCTTCCACGTCTCCCTATCCCCCATATGAGTACTGACCAGGATCAACGTTGCCTAACCTATATAAATACGTAATAATGACTAAATTTTTTAAATAGTTTTATTTAACTCTATTCCAAATAATTTAAAGATATGTAAAGCCGAGTTCGAATTTCAGTTAAATTCCTTGCATTCACTTACGCACAAATACGTTCGGGAAAGGTATTAATCCATCTCTTCTTCCTTTAGGGTTGAATAACTAGACAGATTGGGTTCTATAGCATTGGTTGGTAACCGGTCTACTGCAGAAAAGAAATGGCACCCTACTGCGGGAAAATTTTCTACCAAGTCAGTCATGGATCGAAAGAGACATGATCACCCAAGGGTGAATCCCGTATGGTAGTTAATCGACTAAATGCATGCCGTGATTTGTTTAATGGCTCTTTTGGCTTTAGTTTGAAGTTTATTTTTAATTTGTGTGTTGTTTTCCTAGATGTTATGCTTTTATATATTTATTTTTTCCTCAGGTAGAATGAGATTGCTTCCATCTTGGTATTGTAAAATTAATATTTTAGGTTGCATGTTCCGTAATAAAGCTTTCCTATTGGTGAAAAGTCTTCTGAAATGCTTCTCTTACTAGCTGGTTATTTTGATTTGAGGTCCCCGAGGTGGCGTGGATTCCTTCGGTATTTTCTACACATATTTTTATAGAAACTGCTCTGTTGAACTTATGACCCTTATGCTCGGACTATATATATTTAAACGTGCTACTAGGTCACACCTTTTACCGGTGAAATAGCTAAAAGTTCCTTTTTTTTTAACAGCCTGCCTGTGGAATTCCATTCCATTTACTTAATTCCCTAATAACTGCAATCTTCAAAAATTTAAATGCAATATTTAATCTGTGTATGCCCAATATGTAACCCGTAGAGAACGACTTCGCGTATTTTTCTGATTCTTTGTCTCCATAATATCAAAGTGGGTTGCGTTCAGTAAAGTTTATTTTGGGTGCTTTTTTCTATTGTTGTTAATATTTCTTTTTTTTCAAATATTTCTTTTTTGTTGACCTGAATTCTGTATGCAAAAATTTAAGTTCTTCAAGATCTAAGTCTAGCTTTAAAGATTATTTCGTACTGTAAGATTGTAAAACATGGTGAAAGAATGGTCAGTGATAAGGAATTAATGAAAGCATTACGTTGAAAACGAGGCTATTAATGAAAGCATGACGTTGAAAACGAGGCTATTATATGTAGGATGTAGATGCATCAATAATGACTTTACGATTGAAATTGTCAGGAATTATATGTATACTTTAAAATTGTTGTTGATGATTTTCGTACAGAAAAACTCGCAAGTATTTTGACAAGATGAATATATCACAATTTATTTTATCACAGTACTACATTGTAAATAAAATGGGATTGTCACTGGCCAGATTTATTGACAGAATTTCATGTATATATTCTAAAAAAAAATAGACAAAAATAAAAAAAATGCTTCTAAAATGTTTTCTCCCTTGTTCATCAACATGGATAATCGTTGGGGTTGAAAATTCGTTTTTTTTTCTTCTCTGATCGTTGGCAATCGTGAGAAATCAAACAATCTTTTGTCGAAGCAAAGATTTTGGTTTTGGGCACCGGGAGAATCACGCTTCATTTGCGGTGCCTTCGTTCGTATGACAACTCGGTAAAGGGGAACACAAAGTGATAGAAGAAGAACGAAAAAAATGTGAGACTATGTGGGGAAGAAACATCGCGTTTGGCAAAATATAACTGGAAATTCCGACGCATTTTCCCTAAAGGAGCTTTCTGCAGCAACAAACCGATTATTTTACTTTTTTTAATGCAAACATTCTTTCTTCATTCTTTTTGTCAACTCTGGTACTTCAGGGGAAAGAAAAAATGGCAGGAAGCATGGGCAAACAGAAAACTTAAAGAAACCCAAGAAATAAGGGAAAACGGTATTAAAACGAATAATAATAATAATAATAATATATATATATATATATATATATATATATATATATATATATATATTCTCACTTTTTATATTTAAAAGCTCTGTTAAATCTTATATGTTTATTGGGCATTTTTAAATATAAATGTTTATTGGACTAATTTACACCTGACAACTAAGTGTTCAATAATTACACACACACACACACACACACATATATATATATATATATATATATATATATATAATTATTGAACACTTAGTTGTCAGGTGTAAATATATATATATATATATATATATATATATATATATATATATATATATATATATATATATATATATATATATATATAGCAATCGGAGTCTAACCGTACTGATGAGCTGTGATACAGCGAAACAGATCTGTCTGCGGATGACAATATATATATATTATAATGACAAAATTACAATATATATATATATATATATATTGTAATTTTGTCATGACAATCGTTATAAAGTGATATAATGCTTTTATAAATCATTGTAGCATGCAAATTACAATATTAATCTCTACTTTTAATCGGACATACTTTATAAAAGAAAATGCATGAACAGTGGGTTTTAATCTATCTGTTCTTTTATATATATTTGTCTGTGTGTCTATAGATCAGAAATATATGTGTATATATAGAAAATTTTTGTATGTATATACACATATGAATATGCATGCAAGTGGGCTTATATGTACGTATGTATGTATATGTATGTGTAAGTATGTATATAAATATACGCGTGTTTTGTGCGAATATGTGAGCTTTGTTGGTATACTCGTGTAAATATCTGTTAGCATTAATTCATAGGTGTGTATGTGAGTGTGTGAACGCAATATTTATATGTGAGTATTAATGGATGTACCTATATATGTGTATTTTCTAAACATTTATTTCTAAATATAGCAAGACAATGATTTTTTCAAAATTATGAGCTGTTCTCAACATAGCATTTTGGCTTTAACTTCAGGTGAAAATAATGACAAAAATTGTTCAACCTTAAAGATATATTTTATTACGAAGGTTCTAAGTTTTCAGCTCACAGGAGCCATCTTTACAGTGGTTACAGGGGCATTAACATAAAGACATCCGCCACCAGAGATGATATCATATTGTGTTAACATAGACATTGCTATACGACGACAACAGTCACTAAATAGCAGACGTAGCTTAGAACCAGCGTAATAAAAATATCCAAATGTTGGACAATTTTTGTCATTATTTTCACCTGAAATTAAAGCCAAAATACGATGTTTAGAACGGCTCATGACTAAACCTAATATACATTTATTGTCTGTTTAACTATATATGTTTAGAAAATTATCTGCTGCCTCGATACCCTAAATATTTATATATGTATATGTAGGTGTATGTATAGACACATTTGCTTGTAGATGTGTGTATATGTATGTGTGTAAGTGTAGGTATGTTCATATATAGGGATATATGTGTATACGTATTCGTGTGATTGTGAGTGGGCGTGTAATACACTTTTGGTCATTCATTCTGCCCAATGAAATTTTTCTCCCCTAACTATGGTGACTCTTAGAAGATAAGACTAAAGATTTATATTCTGGGTCATATAACTTGATTTCCATTTCGTTTTAATAACATTTTTTGGATATTCTGTCAAAATATTTAAACTGAATGAAACGAATAAAACGTGGTCTGATGAAATGAACTGATTCAGTTCATTGAAATGGATTAGGATTTATAACCACTTAAAATGTTTTGTTGATTTTTCTTTATATATATGTATATATATATATATATATATGTGTGTGTGTGTGTGTGTGTGTGTGTGTGTGTGTGTGTGTGTGTGTGTGTGTAAAAGAAAAATATAAGCCATGTCTATAATTTGTCAGAAGGTAAACAATATGGGAAAGGACTAACATAAAATATACAGGTAGAAATGGCTCGTAAATCTTAATACTTCTAAAACAAACCTGCTATCAATTAACCATCATAGACAATCGCACCTAACTACCATTAGCATGGACCAGGCTTGCCTCCCAGAGTGTAAAACACTACGCCTCCTTGGTTTCACACTTTCAGCGAACCTCAAATGGAATGACTATATCGAATCCATTGCTAAATCCGCTGTTTCATCCAGGCCCTGTTCTCTGTACAGGGCCTGGAATTTTTTTCCGAATCTATCATGCACATATATAAATCCACCATCCACCCATGCATTGAATAATGCTGCCACATCTGGTCGGGTGCCCCTGCTATTCTCCTCGGGGTTCTCGATAAAATACAACGGATAGTCTGTAATGTGATCGATACCGACTTGGCAGACCGGCTGCAGTCTCTCTCTCACCGGCGCGACGTGGCTTTCCTGTGTCTCTTCTATAAATACTTTCACGGCTTCTGCTCCGATGAACTTAGATCACTGGTGCCCGCTAGGTACGAATTTGCACGAGATATTAGATTAGTAACTAGATCCCACCCTTTTACAGTGAAACTGATAAAATGTAACCGCAATTTCTACTCTAACAGTTTCTTTTCTCGCACTTCCTGACTGTGGAATTCCCTTCCACATGATTACTTCCCCGACGGCAACAATCTCCAGGAGTTTAAATGTAAGGTCAATAAACACCTCATAACACACTAAGTCGCATTCATTCTTTCAAACACTCTTCCCATCTACCCAACCCTCAGCCTCGGTATCCATACCCATCTATCATATTCTTCTGACATTTCCTATATCTAACCACTCTTTCTCTTTACCTTCCCCTATATAACCCCATGTGCAATAGTGACAGTAGAATGCCTTGCTTGGGGGGAAATGATTTAAAAAAAAGATCATAGAAGATGATACACAGTTCAAAGTAATGTAGCATGAGAAAAGAAAATGCAAAATAAAATAAATAGAAAAAGGAGTCTATGGAAAAATGTTGGAATTTACAATAAGCAAATTTTTATAAAAACTGCTGAAAATATGGAATAAAATGACGAAAGAGACGCGATCATGGCGTCTGGATGATTGAATGAAAGCAATTTTCAGCGATGATCCAAGCATCTGCATTGGTTGAAACTTTAATGCCAGTACATTTGCCAGGTGCTATTGCAATAAATAAAAGTGCATTGTGGTATAATTGATACCGGCTTGGATTATGAAATCGGAGGGCCGAGTTCGATTTCCAGTCGAATTCATTTAATTCACTTCCGCACCGAACGCCCATAGCTTAGAGGTAGAATCGCCGACTGATGTCAATTCGGTTGGGTTTCAATTCTGGCTAAAAGCAATCGGATGTCTAACCGTACTGATGAGCAGCGAAAGAGATCTGCTGCGGATGTGCGTTGTGGTGCAGTGGATATCGACTCGGAACGACAAATCGAGTAGCCGAGTTCGAATTCCAGTTGAATTCTTTGCATTCACTCACGCGCAAATGCCCTTGGTAAACGTATTAATCCGCCTCTCCCCTCCAGTTATGGGTTAAATAACAGGACAGATTAGGTTCGTCACTTTATGCTGAGCAACAACTTCATTTTTTGTGTAAGGGGTAGTTCATTGAAAGATTAATTTTGTGTATTACTTGCTTAAACCAAACATCTGGAGCAGTTCACACACACATACACACACACACTGTCTCTCTCTCTTTCTTTCTCTCTCTCTCTCTCTCTCTCTCACACACACACACACATATATATATATATATAAAGATAGATATGACAAATATATTATGCTCTCCTTACAATTGAGCTCCATAGAGAGAAAAATTTTAAAAACAGTTACCACTTCTGCGATTTACGTATTATTCTTCAGCAATGAATTGAGTTCTTCCGGTGACTGGCGTGGGTATACATCGCTAATATATAACACGCTAAAATTTCCCTTCTCTGATTCCATGCGCCTATGGCTTAGAGGTTAGCGACTCCGACTGACACCAAATCTGTCGAGTTTCGGTCCCGGCCAGAAGCAAGTAGAAGTCTAGCCACACTGATGAGCTTCAGCAATGAATTGAGTTCTTCCGTTGACTGGCGTGTGTATACATCGCTAATATATAACACGCTAAAATTTCCCCTCTCTCATTCTATGCCTTAGGGAGTAGAGACTCCGACTGACACCAAATCAATCGAGATTCATTCGTTATATATATATATATATATATATATATATATATATGGTTTGGGGCTTAGCGACTCCGACTGACACCAAATCGGTCCAGTTTCAATCTCGGTCAGTAGCAAGTGGGTTTCTAACCACACAGATGAGCTGTGATACAGCGAAACAGGCTTGTATGTTGATGACTAATATATTGTGCTCTCATTACGCTTGAGCTCTCTAGAGAGGAAAATTAAAAAAAAAACAAGAAACCACTTCTGCGACTTACGCGTTACTCTTAGCGATGAATTGAGTTCTTTTAGTGACTGGCCTGTGTATAGACCGCTTATATATAACACTCTAAAATTTCCCCTCTCTCATTCTATGCCTTAGGGAGTAGAGACTCCGACTGACACCAAATAAATCGAGATTCATTCATTATATATATATATATAATTCTGGATTCAATCTTTGGTAAATATAATATTCAGTATAAGAACGGCTATATTTAAAGAGAGCTCAATACAATTTTCATAAATTGAAAATGGAGGGCAAAGTATAAAATAACCGCTGTACTGACCTTTTAGCGTTTCGGATGTTTTATATTTTGCTTTATATTTTGGTGTCAGGAATCGGCCCCACCAAATTTTGTAAAGCTACTTTTGGGTTGTATTTTGGGATGTTTATTTAACAGCATTTACGGTAAACTTTAAGCATAATAACTGAAAAACGAAGTATTTACGGACATATGTTTATTACTTTTGACCTTGTTTTGGTGTAAAGAATAATAAGGCCATACTGCAACTTGATAACTATAAAGTGTCGGTGTTAAAACGCCATTGTCTGATGATGGTGCTTTAACACCGAAACTTTATAGCTATCAAGTTGCAGTATGACATAATAATAATAATAATAATAATAATTACCATATATTTACACTGTACGTTTGTACTGAGAATTTTTGAAGTAAATATCTAACTGTGGAATATACTTCCATTAGTAACCACTTCTCATATTATATATATATATATATATATATATATATATATATATATATATATATATATATTAAACACTTATTTGTCCGAGTTAAATTAGATCATTAAACAGTTATATTAAAACGTATCCAATACATATTTAAAGGATAATTTATTATGTAGATATTTTAGTCGTTTAAATTAGGAAGATTAGCCAATTACGCTACCTTGATTTCAACATTTCGATATCGTCAGGCGTTATATTTTAATATTACAATAGTGCTGATGTCTGTAGATTGTGCCAAAAAGACAGCTACAGTATCATTTACTGTAGGGAAAAGGTTGCTAAAGGAAAGGTAAGAAATAATGTTCGGATGTATACACATTAGAAAATACATTTTGGACTCGTACAAACACAGATGAAATTATGTACAATATTTTTTCGCTCCCACCATCACATTTTTAAAAATTCCTGTTATGTATTCTAAAATTCCTGTTATACATTCTAAAATTCCTGTTATGCATTCTAAAATTCTTGTTATACATTCTAAAATTCCTGTTATACATTCTAAAATTCCTGTTATACATTCTAAAATTCCTGTTATACATTCTAAAGTTCCTGTTATGCATTCTAAAATTCCTGTTATACATTCTAAAATTCCTGTTATACATTCTAAAATTCCTGTTATGCATTCTAAAATTCCTGTTATACATTCTAAAATTCCTGTTATGCATTCTAAAATTCCTGTTATACATTCTAAAATTCCTGTTATACTTTCTAAAATTCCTGTTATGCATTCTAAAATTCCTGTTATACATTCTAAAATTACTGTTATGCATTCGAAAAGCGTTGGATAATCAGTTTTTGTTTACCCTGCTACTCTATTGGAGGGATTTGTGATACAAGCTCGTTTTATTATGTGGAAAAACTCGAGCGCGGACACTAAGGTGACTGATCAAATATTATCCAGCCCCCGCTTACGCGGTAACTAGCTACAATGCTTGTTTTCGCATGTCTAAATTTGTCTTAACATGTCTAAGCTTCTCTTAAACCATCCCACAGATTAACAAAAAGGCGGATCAGCGTGTTAGGTAGGAAGTTTCCATCTACTCTGCTCCGCCACTGAAGCAAGATGTGACAAAGGGTCGTCTTTTTATATGGGAAACCCGAACACTCGCGCTCGTGTCGCTGGTCAAAGATTACCTTTGGGTAAAAAGGTAAAAGCTTGCCTTAGCATGCCTATACTTGTCTAAGCATGTCCTAATTGATTTTACAATATTTTCTGTTTTTGTCGTGATTAAGTGTTTGCATATGTGTTTATTATAATAATAAACAAAAGAAAAAACACACACACACACACACACACACACACACACACACACACACATATATATATATATATATATATATATATTGTCGGAACGATTGAGCTCTCTAGAAAGTTTTTGAGCAGAAAGTTTTTAAAACAGTTCCCACTTATGCGATATGCATTACTCTTTAGAAATGAATTGAGTTCTTTCGGTGTATGAACTGTTTATATACATTCCCCTTCTCTGATTACATGCACTTATAGCTTAAAGGGTAGCGACTCCGACTGACACCAAGTCGGTCGAGTTTTGATGCCAGCCAGAAGCAAGTGGATGTGTCTAACCACACTGATGAGCTGTGATACAGCGAAACATGCTTGTATGTGGATAATATATATATATATATATATATATATATATATATGTGTGTGTGTGTGTGTGTGTGTGTGTGTGTGTGTGCATGTATATATATATGTGTGTGTGTGTGTGTATACATGCAAACACTCAGTCACACTAAAAACAGAAAACAATACAATTACTAAATAAAACAAACACACACACACACACACACACACACACACACACACACACACACACACACACACACACACACACGTAAAGCTCCTAAGCACTAATATACACCCAAACACAAACATGACAGAGAAAAAATAAACCATCACGCAGCAAAACATACCAATAAAATACCACTCCACAACTTCTTTTCTCGCACTTCCCGCCTCTGGAATTCTTTTCCGTTTACTTGCTTCTCCGACAGCTACAATCTCCAAGAATTTAAATGTAAGCTCAATAGTCATTTTCTATCTCACCAACCTGCATCCTCTTTCTTCTTTCTCCGTCCACTCCACTCTCATCAGTATTCTCATCCTTCTCTTACCCACTTTTTAACACCCCCTATAACGTGTCAGTTTTTCTCATAATTTTTCTTCTATGTAATCCCCTGCACAACAGTTGCAGTAAACCGCCTTTCTTGAGGTGATATGATTATAAAACAAAAACAAAAAAAAACAAAAACAACAAACTACACAAAACAATTAAGCAATCACTTACTCACGCGTACACTAAGAAAAAAATAAGCTAAGAATAAATCAAATACCCTCAAAAAAATAATAAAGAAATTAACTGTGCATAAATAAGACCACCCCCACAAAATCACACCATAATCCATATAAACAAGAAAAAACCGGGACCTAACAGCAAACCAGTCCTGAAGAGTGAGACAACACGGAACTTCGAAGTCATCGTGAACTCGCTCAATAAAAAGTGACAAACTCTTTGTGTTTATTAACATTCTATCTCCACCCCGATGTCGAGCACTTTACGCTAAAAACAGCTTAGCAAAATACATTTTATTTAGTAAAATCACTTGAAAAACAACAACCTTGGCGCTAAATATTATCTCAACTCAACACTATACATATCACAGCCTACGTCTATAGCACGACTCGGAATTTCATGAACTATGCAGTCATCAGGTGCATATTATGAACTTTGAGTCATGCTGCAGACATAGAACAATATGTATTTTTAATAATATATACTTAACATCTCTGTCATATTTCATTGCTCATTGTTCTATTAACACCAGAAAAATAATTATCTATTTATTTGTATATTTGTGTGTACCTGCGTGTAAAACCATATGCATATTTTCACGGTGAAATTCCGATGTGCAGATCTAAATGGGTGATGACGTGTTACCTGAAATGATAATTTTTTTCTATAAAGCTTACAAAAAAGATGTTTAAAATAAAATGCATTCCGGAAACGATTCAATTGTAAAAGTCCCATCTTCTTATAGGAATTCCTGGAACCGTAATCACACTCCTAAAAAAAAAAATTGTCATTCGAAGAAAGGTGTACTTTCTCTTGGGGAGAAAGAGGCCGCATGCATGCTGTATGTAAGGGAAACATTTTACGGTAAACGGAACTAAACAATGTCTTCGTGAACTTGTGTGTATTGCCTTGAGCGTATTCTAGAGGAAAAATATAGGCGATTGTTGCAAAAAAAAAAAAAAATAATGAAAAAATAAAACCCGTTAAGAGTGGTAAATGGAAACAAACAAATGGAAGAGCTCGACTGTGGTGAGCGGGAATAAACTCAAAGGGAGATAACTGCCGCACTGGAAATTGCTCTAAAAGATTTTAAGTAAAACATCGGGCTAATTTCTTAACATTTGCCTAAGCAAATTTTCATTCTTTTTTTTTAATTTTTTTCTACGAAATTTACATTCTTTCCTTTTCTTTCACGTCGCTTTTAATTCTCTTCTACTTCCTTTTCTCCTTCCTTATTTATATCGTTGTGTTTGTATTTCTTTCTTAAAACATATCCTCTATTTTGATGTTTAGCATTCAATGTCAGCTTCCTGTCATACTTTTTTAAAATGTTTATTCTGTTGACATATTCCCCCTCCCTCTATTTCTTTCTATTTCTCTATCTCTTCTCTTTCTTACTCTCGTCTCTCTCTCTCTCTCTCACACACTTGCTAATTCATCTTTATTCACTTAATTCCCTCCAACGTTTTCTTTCATTTCTATCTTTTTCTATCTTTTTCTTTCATTTCTATCTTTTTCTATCTTTTTCTTTCATTTCTATCTTTTTCATTTTCACACTTTTAATTATTTTTAACAAATTTTACCACTGTGTCCCTGTTTCTCTCTCTTTATATATTCATGCCCGAAAATTTAATTCTTGTTTATTCTATCTATCTATCTATCTATCTATCTATCTATCTATCTATCTATCTATCTATCTATCTATCTGTCTATCTATCTATCTCTGTTCATCTAAGTCTGTTCATCTATCTATCTATCTATCTATCTATCTATCTATCTATCTCTGTTCATCTAAGTCTGTTCATCTATCTATCTATCTATCTCTGTTCATCTAAGTCTGTTCATCTATCTATCTATCTAAGTCTGTTCTATCTATCTATCTATCTATCTATCTATCTATCTATCTATCTATCTATCTATCTCTTTTCATCTAAGTCTGTTCATCTATCTATCTATCTATCTATCTATCTATCTATCTATCTATCTGTTCTATCTAAGTCTGTTCATCTATCTATCTATCTATCTATCTATCTATCTAAGTCTGTTCATCTATCTATCTATCTATCTATCTATCTATCTAAGTCTGTTCTATCTATCTATCTATCTATCTATCTATCTATCTATCTATCTATCTATCTATCTGTTCATCTAAGTCTGTTCATCTATCTATCTATCTATCTATCTATCTATCTATCTATCTATCTATCTATCTATCTATCTATTCCTGTCTGCATCTATCTAACACATCACTCAAGAAATCCCGGGCCTAACTAATAAAAAAAAAACAACTTTAAACAAAAATTCAACTTTATCCATCAACATAGTCTCCTTCTAGGGTGATACACTGATTCCAGCGCTTCCTATAACCATTTGATGCCCTTTTTGTGGAACGATTTGTCTTTGGCCTCAAAATACGCCTCAGTTTTCGATATCACTTCTTCATTGCAGCCAAATCTCTTTCACTGGAGCATTCTTTTGAGGTCTGCAAACGGCAAGTAGTCGCTGGATGCAGAGGCAATTCAAAGTGCAATTCATGTAGTTTTACCTTCGTTGCCATCGACTTGTGACACAGCGCGTTTTATTGGGTAAAGATCACTTTTTTCTGTTTAAATTGTGGTCTTTTTTGACGATTTTTCCTTCAAACGCACCAATAATGTATATTATTCTCTATTAATGGTTCTTCCTTTCTCAAAGTAATCGATCAGCAAATATGCATTCTAAAATACGGAGGCCAAAATCTAGTCTGCTGATGTTTGCGTCTTTGGTCGCTTTGGGCGGTTTTTATCTGCTGCTATCTACTCAACTGACTGCCAAATTAACCCCCGCTATAAAGTTGTGGATCCATGTTTCATCTTTTGTCACATATTTACCCAAGAACTTTTTTTGGTGCGTTGAAACAGTTGCAAAAAAGGCTCTGAATAGTCGACGTGTTGCTGTTTTTTGTCTGTTAGCAAATGCGTCGCATACTTTGAACAAAATTTTCTCATTGACAAATGTTCATGAAAAATGGTGAATACACTGCCTACTGATATGTTCAGCCTCTATATTTTTTGAGAATTTTCAATTTACGATCAGCAAAAAACAAGTTTGTGGAGTTTTTGGTGTTTTTAGGGGACAGCTACCAATTTTGAGCGACCTGAGCGCTAGCATCATTTGTGTCTGTACGACCGCGTTTAAAGTTAGCATACCACCTCTTAACCATTGTTTCCAATAGAGCAGCGTCCAACTTACACTTATCAACCCATTCTATTGCTTGAAAAGAATTTTCCCATCAAAAAGTAATGCTTTATCAACACACGAAGTTTAGATTTTTCAGATGTTTTGAAAATTTTCAACAGTAGATTAACTTCAACTGTATTTTGTAAACTAATAATCGGATTGGGTCCAAACTTTGTCACGTGATATTTGAAGGTTAGTACTTCATAAAAACTATATGGATTTTTTATTAGTTGCGACATCTGTATGTCAGACCTGGAACTTATTTAGTGACGTTTGTTTGTTTGTTTGTTCTATCTATCTATCTATCTATCTATCTATCTATCTATCTATCTATCTATTTCATTATATTACACACCCTCTCTATGATTTTCTCATCTGTCTTCTATTTGTTTGTTTGTTTCTTCCTTGCTTTTTATGAGGTACTTTATCTATCTCATTCTATATCAGTATCAGTTTTGTATATTTAATTAATACAGTCTAATCTCTAACATGTAATCTATCTATCTATCTATCTATCTATCTATCTATCTATCTATCTATCTATCTATCTATCTATCTGAGTCTGTTCATTATCTATCTATCGATCTATCTATCTATCTATCTATCTATCTCAGTTTGTTCATATCTATCTATCTATCTATCTATCTATCTATCTATCTAGTATGTTCATTATCTATCTATCTATCTATCAATCTATCTATCTATCTATCTATCTATGTCCGTTCATATCTATCTATCTATCTATCCTTATCTATCTATCTATCTATCTATCTATCTATCTATCTATGTCCGTTCATATCTATCTATCTATCTATCTATCTATCTATCTATCTATCTATCTCAGTTTGTTCATATCTATCAGGGTATCTAGGTATAAAACAAGTAAGGTGTGTGGTTTCGTGCCTTTAGCAAGATAACTGACGTTACATGGCGATAAAGTGATTAATTCAGTTAGAACTTCAGAGCTCGATTTTATGCCGATGTTCTTATTAATGTTTCTTTCCATTCTTCCTATTTCAACCAGAATATTTTCAGATAATTTTAGTTGTATGTAATAAAAAGAAGAAGAAGAAAGTATTCAAGTACTACCATCACTAACAGTACAAACGACGTCACTTGCACCACCAACACCATCACTGTCAGATTGTTTTTTTAACGAAAATTAACCCGAATTTGCAATACACAATTGAGTTTCCGTCCTGCAACTGGGAAGAAAATCTAAGTTAACTCCTTTATCTCCGCCTTTGTTTCAATGGAGTCCTCTAAAATTCAAAATGGTGGCTGTTTCCTGTGCAGCTGTATGAATGGGGCGGTGCAATTCGAACGGGGCATCGTGAAAGTTGAAAGGCTTTTCGTGTTTTTCTTTTTCTCTGAAAATCTAAGTGATTTATTTCTCTGTTTGCATAGAAGTTATTATAAATTCATGAAGCCTCACATGCAAAGAATATATATAAGCATGGTGACAATGTTCATTTTCATGAATTTTGTATCATTGCATATATATATATATATATATATATACATAACTCACAGAAATTACACATGTGGATGTATAAGACCACGTGGAACACAAAAATACGAGTATTTCACAAACACATAAACATAGATCATACACACGAATAACATAAACACCCACACGAAATTCTTACAAACGTAGATATAACTCACAAGATACTCAGACCAACTACTGCTATGTATACGATTTATATCATACACACTAATTCCAAACAGCCCATATATTATATATTATAATTAAATTCGTTTTTTATTTAAAATTAATTTAATTTATATTGCGACACGGAAGTTTCTGTTTCAAGACGAGATTTTGCCTCGTCATCAGACAATGTCTACTTATTGTTATGGAAATGATTTACATTCGAAACTAGAAAACAATACGATTGTTATTAATAAGCTAATATGGATGGGGGAAGAGAGAAAAATTATGTATGTTTAATTTAAGTAATCAGAATAAAGTTAAAATTTTAAAATATAGGTTATATGTTTGGAGAACACAGGGTTCCTTATTTCTGTGTTAACGGGAAAGTTGTCAGGCCATAAAATCTATTGTATGTATGTATGTATGTATGCCGCATTCACCCTAGTCGGGTTGAGCGGGCTTCCTCCCTGACGGAGCAAGTCTCATTGGGATTTGTTTAAGGGCAGGATCCCAAGTCCTACCCTGTTATTTAACCCATAACTGGAGGGAACGGACGGATTAATACCTTTCCCAAGGGTACCAGTGCGCAAGTGAGTGCAGTGTGCTCAACTGAAATTGGAACTCGGCTCACCGATTTCCCCCTCCAAGCCGACATCCACCGCACCACAACGCACATCCGTGAACGCTAACAGCACCTGGTATTCCCAAGTGGTCACCCACGTAAGTACTGACCAGGCTCAACGTTGCTTAACTTCGGTGATCGAGCGGGAACCGGTGTATTCAACGTGACATGACCGTTATCATAAAATCTATTGGAAAGGAGAAATTTGATTGTAAGGGTAAGGTGGTTGGGAGGGGGGTAAGATTACTGAAATGACTTGAGACTCAGACGTTTTCTATGCCAACGATAGAATAAATTGAATTATACATATGTAGCATTTAGTAAGTCTGAAAAGTTATTGCGTATCATCACGAAATGGTTACAGGATTTCTTTTAATTTATTATTTGCCCCACATTACCCTTACAATCAAATTTCTCCTATCCATCATGACCTGACTTTCCATTGGTTTACTCAGACAAACCTTCTGAACCCCCCACCACAATTATTGTTTGGATTTGGTAAAAATTGTGTTGTGTTTAAGCTTTTATATATAATGATTCCTAACAGAAAAAAAAACTTTCACTGCCTGACGAGGTGCTAATGAGATAGACACAATTGCCCTTGTGTTGCAGTAAACTATGTTTTTATTATACAAATATTACCATATATAATACTATATATAAATATTACCATATATAATAATATATATAAATATTACCATATATAATACTATATATAAATATTACCATATATAATAATATATAATAAAAAACCCATACCTTAATTGACTGGATTTGGTAAAAGTCGTGCTGTTTTTAAGCTTCTATATATAAAGATTCTTAACAAAAAAAAAGTATTTCACTACCTGACAAGGTGCTAATAAGATAGTACCGAAACACCATGGCTCCTGTGTTGCAGACTGTGTTTTTATTATAAACTTATAATAAACATATTACCATATATAATGCTCACATATGTATTATTCAATTTATTTCATCAATGGCATAGAAAACGTCTTACAGTCAAATATCTTCTATCCATCATGACCTGGCTTTTTATTGGTTGATTGAGACAAACTCTTCGAACTCCCCTTAATAAGATTCTATATAGAATGATTCCTAACAGAAAAAATATTTCACTCCCTGAAGAGGTGCTAATAATACAGTACCGAAACACAACGGCTCTTTGTTGCAGTAAACAGCATTTTTATAAACTTATATATATATATATATATATATATATATATATATAGTTATCTTTATTATAAGTTTATAAAAATGCTGTTTACTGCAACAAAGAGCCGTTGTGTTTCGGTACTGTATTATTAGCACCTCTTCAGGGAGTGAAATATTATTATTATATATATATATATATATATAATCTATAAAATGTTTTAGATATTCTACAATTTCATGGGTAATAAATATTTGTCCTACAGCACGAACGCTGGTGTCCCACAGGGCTCTATCCTGGGCCCGACGCTCTTTTCATCAACGACCTCCCAGATGAGATCAGATGACACTACAATATACTCCCGCTCCAGTAAGAAACCTGTCGTGGCGGACAGACATAACCTCGCTGCTGACCTTGAGCGGGATCTACACTCTGTGGTGAACTGGAGCAAGAAGTGGCTTGTCAACTTCAATTCCTCTAAGACCAAGCTCTTGTCTGTCAACCATTACAGGCAACCTCTTCTGCCTTCCATAAGCATGGACCAGGTGATTCTCCCGGAGAGTAATACACTACGCCTCCTCGGACTTACACTGTCCTCAGACCTCAAATGGAACCACTATATTGAATCCATAGCAAAATCTACTGCTAAGAAGGTTGGGTCACTATGTCGATCCAGGATGTTTTTTCCACCTGAATCCATCCTGCATATATACAAGTCAACCATCCGTCCGTGCATGGAGTACTGCTGCCATTTATGGTCAGGTGCCCCTGCCGTTCTCCTCAGTGTTCTTGACAAGCTCCAAAGGAGAGTCTGTAATGTGATAGGTACTGATCTGGCGACTCGACTGCAGCCACTTTCCCATCGTCGAAATGTGGCCTCCCTCTGTCTCTTCTATAAATATTTTCATGGCTTCTGCTCGGATGAGCTTAAGTCACTGATGCCTCCTCAACAGGTGTTTGCCCGTGCAACCAGACTGGCAACTGGGTCTCACCTATTCACAGTCAGGTTAGCCAAATGCAGACGACAATTCTACTCCTGCAGCTTCCTCTCTCGCACTTCCCGCCTGTGGAACTCACTCCCGTATTCTTGCTTTCCTGACGGCTACAACCTCCAGAAATTTAAATGCAAAGTTAATACTCATCTACTAACCACTGGCCTCTAGCTCTCTCCCCTCCCCTGTATAACCTTCCCTTTCTCTCCTCTTCTTTCTCAGCTGTCTATTGTTCCTTTCTAACTAGCTTGTACTCCTCACTCTTTTCTAATTAATCTTTTTACATTTATGTAACCCCCTGCACATCAGTGGCGTTTCCGCCTTGCTCGGAGTGAAATGATTAAAAAAAAAAATTTCGCAGGCATCTGCTCGTCAGATCCAAGTGATACAACAGTTAATATTCAAAATAACCCAAAAA